>JANIJG010004817.1:802-169613 GCA_024611175.1 Megaceryle torquata | reverse complement strand
AAACACCCATCCTGCTGCCTCTCTTGAAGAGCCTGGGATAACGGCGCAGGACCAGTTCCCCCTCCCTTGCCCCATGGGGCTCATATATATTTGGTATTTCATTTGTAGCCACTGGAATTTTCAGATGTCCAAATATTTTTTAAAATCTGGCCCTAAATTCTCATCTAGTTAATCACTCTAGTTATAAGATTTCTGCTTATTCCCTTTGGAGACTTCTCTAATGAATTTGGCCTCCCATTACAGCCACCCAGACTAAATTTTCAGTTGATTGCTTTCACCCTATTACTGCTCTGACAGAGTAATCTGGGCCATCCTAAATACTTCCACCCCTCCTCCATGGTGCATGAAAAGTCTCTCTCGGTTCTCAGTCTGTCCTTGAACTGAGTCAGTTGGTAGATGTCAGATTGAATGGGGCAACAGTGAACTTTTACCACGCAAGTACCTTTAGAGTTTACTGCTTCCTGAGTATCTCTCCTCATTTCAGCTACTAAAATGTATTGTTGCTGCTCTGTCTTGTCAGTTGCTAGGCTTATTCTAGAGCTTCAGTAATATTTTCTCTGTCTCTGCTGATGTTTTTAACACTTTGCCATTTCTGTGTCCAGCTATTGGCACTGCACACTTGCCATCACTCTCTCTTTACTCAGCCAGCCCCTTAATGAAAGCTCCCTCCCTGCCTTTCCACCCCAGAGGCTGCACTTACGGATTACTTCAACTTTGTATGTTGCATTGATTTCTCCAACTTTGTTAAACACTCGGCAAGTGTATTTTCCACTATCCTCTGGCTTCAGGTTCTTTAGGTTCAGTGTCCACTTCTTCTTCTTGTTCTCCCCAATCTCTTGGGGAGTGAGGGGCTTATTGTCCTTCAGCCAGGTGATGTCAGGCCGTGGGTTCCCACTGGCCACGCACTTCAGGCGGATGGAGCTGCCGACAGGACGGGCGATCACTCTCCGTCTCATCTTGGCAGGCTGCGTGAACCTGGGCCGGGCTGCAAAAGGCATGAAAAATTGACTGTCGTGAGCAAAGGGCATGCAAAGAATGATACTGCTCCCAAGTGTTGCTGGCCAAATTTGCTTGCGAGGCGCTCAGAACCCCATAAATACCAATGTATCACTCTCTCTCATATCAGCTCAAGCTGACTTTCTTAGAAAGGAGACACCATCCAACCTGATGCATTAGAATGTCTACTGGACTGCTATAGCTACTTCATTAACCTTCTGCATAGTACAGTCCTAGAAATTCTCAGTGTCTCTAAGGCAACTGCATGAGACTGTCTCACAAAATCACACTATTAAAATCACACTACTGTAGCTGAAGGTAAAATGTAGCCCCATAATCACATTATAATTGTTATATTCCATGCCACAAATGCAAGACCTTAGCCAAGACCAAAGGAAAAACATCAGATGCCTGTCTCAATCTTTTGCTGGTCACTTGAAGCTTCATTTTCTGAAGATATTTTGCCCCTAAGTTCTCACTGGCTTTAATGGGATTTTAGAAGAGTCAACATCTTTTCAATACACAGACAAGTCTTATAAGTGTGCCAGACTTCTGTACATCGATCTCAACTTAAATGTATGCAATTCATTCAACATTAATTTATAAATCATTCACATTGAAAGGCACAAAGAAGCAAAAAATCAAATGGAAAGACCAAATAAAAAACCCTTTTAGTTTGTTATTAGAAGATACTCCATTGCAGTCCATCCCAAAAATAGAGAAGCTGAAGCAATAGCTGCTGGTGGACAAAATCACAGGTTAAGATAGTCACTGTGACTTAGAAAGGAAATCACCAATATTTCTAACAGCAGTGACAAGAACATTAGATAAATGTAAGGTCCTCACCTGGCAAAATCTGAAACTTATACTGTTGACTTCACCTAACTTTAATTCAGATTATGTGAGAATTTCAGAGGGAAAAGAGATGGGATCTTTACACCTTAAGAGCTTCACTGAAATTGCAGAGAGTTTTCCTATGAAGTCATGAGTTGATCTAACTAATCAACAGAAAGAAAAAGATTTTTTCAAAAACTTTTAAGACCACTGAAACAATAGAACATCTACTGCAAGGCAAATGATTGTCTAATAGTATCCTGTAATGAAGAACTCAAAAGAAATTACTATTTTCTCACAGTTACTTTAATTATGCAATGCCAGTTCAGGGGGTCTCTGAGATTAACACTTCTGACTCCCACTTGGCATTCTTCCCCTACATCAAAAATACTCCTGCCAAGTTCACCTGTTTTCTTTTTTCATTCTGGCAAAGCTGGACTCCTATGAGTCCATCCAGCATTTCCACAACAGGCTTCTCCCCCTGCTTCTGAAGCTGATTTCTTGCTTACCATAATTGTATTCTTCATCCCCAAAGGGCAGTCACCCCTCATTTTTGCACTCCCCATGTGAATCCTCCCTGATCCTCTTCTTAGGAAAAAAGAAAATTAGGCAATGAATGAATGGCCTGCCCTGTGGCACATGGGGCTGAATTTTACACCCATCAGACACTGGCAACCTGACTTGCAACTGGTGATTGAATTATGCCCATCACCAGCAGCAATTGGAGAGCCACAACCTCAGGAGCATAAGCACACCAAAGCAAGCTAAGAATATTGTGCTTCATGTATCAAGGAAGTTAGCTACAGGATGGCACAGTGGGACTCTACTAGAGAGCCAGCCTGGCTGCCCAGGGCTGAGGGCTAGAAGCTCTGGGATGTGCATCATAGAGCTTTACTGGATAGAGGAGGCTGGTCCAAGCACTGGGAAACAACAGCCACTGCCTTCCAAGGTCTGTGAACATACTCCCCTCCCTGCAGCCTTGCCCAGCATCCCTCCTTCTTGGAAGAACACACCCTTTGGCACACTCCTCTCTTCAAAGTCCTTTTCTGTAGGGGAAACCATCTGCCTCTGAAGCCTTCCCTTGGCCCCCCTGACTGTCATCTTGGGTCCCAGCCATTTCATGTTATTTCAAACTCTTGCTCAGAAATGCTTTACTCTCCGTACAGAGGCTTTCAAGTGTAATCCAATGAACCAGAGCAACTTTGGCACTTGAAGTCCTTGCTGTGACAGCTGAGCAGCAAGTGCGACATAGTAACCCACCCCACAGGTCCTGGTGCATAAATTACTGGGTATTCCCTTTGAGGTCTGCTGGAAGAAGAGGCCTCCTCCTAGCAAAAACAATCACCCTCCCAAAGAGACAATTAACCCTGTCAGAGCTGCAGGTTGCGAACAACAACATGACAAAGTTTAAGTCTGAGCAGAGGGAGATGTCTGATAAAGGCTGTCATTGTGGAAGCTGAGTAAATGTCTGCAAGGTGCATGGGGAGGTTAAGAACCAGCCATGAAATCAGTCTAAATAATTGTCCTCTAATATGGCAATAATTTACTCTGAGACCAGGAACTACAGGTCCAGACAGGGGTCCTGGTCTGGGACTAACCTACCAAAGAGGAAGCTGGAGACAGAACAGTCATGCTGCCCATGCAGAGTGAAGAGTCAAGTGAGTGACTCCAAGCTCTTACCTCTCCCTTACCTCTTCCCTGCTTCCCCAGCAATATTTCGCAAGGACTTGGCGGTGTCCCCGCTCGGTAAGGGCATTGCAAGACAGAAACCCTCTTTCCACCCCCAAAAAGCAGAACTATAACATTTCTGCTTTTCCTCCCACAGCAACTCCCATGAATCTGTCCGTAGGTTTGCATTCGCTCCTCGTACGTTGTTGCCCAGATACATACCAAACTACAGGTAAAGCTAAACTTCTTTGGCTCTTTCTTCTTCTGTTTAAAGAAGGTTAAGTGATTATGTGGTCTCAAAAGCTACTCCAGGCTGTGTGCAATATGCTGAAACCAGATCCCATTTACACAGGCCTGAATGTTTCCTTGACAAAAGCCTGAATTGGACAAGTTTAGAAAAGCCAGTTAACAAAAAAGGAGAAAGAGAAAGAGACACACACATAAGAGTGAAAAAGAGACCCAGCAAGCACAAAAGAGAAAGAGGGAAAAGCAGCAGTGTGACAGAGAGGCAGAAAAAGTCTCTTTTGAGTTGGTGCTAGTAAATGGATGTCCCCAAATCTGTACCATTTACAGAAGTTTCGCTTGTTGGAGTGCCAGCAAAGGCCATCACAAAGTGCCTCTGTGTTATTTATACTTCACATGCTTGTTCTTCTCCACATCACTTGGCGTTTGCTTCATAGACATGAACCACACATTTGTACAGTATAAATTATGCCACACACAAGAGCAAGGGAAAAGACAAGTGGATGGGGACAAAGAGACACTGTTGTGTATGGGTTCCTTGCTGAAATGCTGTTTACCATGAAGATTTATTCAAACTAATGAAAATTAAATGAAACAGAAGGCTGTCGGCACAAAGTCCTGGGAAGGAATTCAGCAGTTTCCTCTCCCTGCAGGACCCCTCAAGGTGCATGGCTCATTCCCAGGGGCTCCTCTCAGACTTGGTCATACAAAGTGATGAGATTAGCTAAAACAGGCAGGCTGCTGACATTGGCCACAATTACCTCAGTGACAGTACCACTGCAAGCTTTCATGATACTTGTACAAAAAAAGGGTCACAATATGACTAAGTATTGAAACACTTCCAAGTCTTTTGGATAAGAGCTCAGTCAGTTGTGGGTAGATGTGAATCAGGATATCTACCTTTCCTCACATCAGCTCATGGTGGGGGCAGGTCTCTCCCCAGAGATACCACTTCATGACGGTAAAGCGAAGTGGAGATATTTTTTTTACCATGCTTCTCCTCCCTCACTTCTCTAGGGCCCAGGACTCTGAAAACACAGACTGCTCCTTCACCCATTATCCTCCAGAGATCTGCAGACACCCACTGACCCTCTCTGCACACAAGCCCACACCAGCAATTTGCTGGTGAACACTGATGAATAGAAAGGGCTTTGGGTGGGTGAGTGGCCTGCACCAGCCTTGGGGAGAGGAGGAGGGAGGGAAAGGGGAAAAAGCAGGGGTGCAGAAACACTGCAGCACAAAGAAGGACTGGGCCAGGACAGCACAGAGTAAGACACAATCTAATATGACATTGTCAATGCCTAATAATTTTAGTAGTGCTTATATCTTTTTTTTAGAATATTATGTGTTCCTGTGTGGCCTGCCCTGGGTGTTCCTGCACTGGCAGGGGGGTTGAACTCTATGATCTCCAGAGGTCACTTCCAACCCCTACCATTCTATGATTCTACTGTATTGATCCATCACCCACCAGCTCTCCCAGAAGCACATTTGCCTTGTCATTCAATGTCTGCTCCTATCTCCATCAGAATAATGAAAAGTGGAGAGACATCATCTTCTCTTGTTAGCTGTCAAATCCCTTCTGAAGGACTCCTGCTACACAGTTTATCTAAACCACCCTTTCTCTAGCTCTAAAATGCTGTTGTCCTTTTCCAGAATGAGTGGTGGTTACCTTCCTCTGCCAGAGCAATCTCAGTCTCACATGAACCTGTAATTCAAAGCTATTATGGCACTACCTCTTCCAGGTGTTGCCTGGTCTACACCACAACACACCACATCCCTTGTTTGCCAGCTCCTGAAGAAAACTGTCCTCAGCTCAAGTGGTGGGGACTCTCAGAGTGAAAGCTTGACAGATTCCACCACTACCATTGCCAAGAGGTTACTCCCTAGCCATGAATGTGGTACAAAGACATCTCTGTATTATAAAATTAAAAGGAGGGATGTACTGCAAGAGCAAAATGAATACATGCTTCATCCCTTGGGGTCATAAACTCTCATTGCACTCCTGTCAGTAATGGCCAAAAGCTGCTTGGCATCAGCCTGACAAGTTATTGTCCTTCAAGGAGTGCTTGAAACAAACTTTGGACCTGCAGGTCTTGCAGTGATTCAGAACCTGTTCCAAGTGTGATTTTAGCAGTTCCCCACAGCTTTGCAACAGCACCAAAATCCTATGCTTGAGCAGTCCAGGGCTTAGAGAAGTTCATGCAGGTGTCTAAAAGAGAGGGTAATTTTAAAAAATACTCAGCTTTGGCCTAATGCTAATTCTCCTGAAGTGAAGTCAGACCTCCCATTTGCCCTCAGTGGGAGCAGTGTTATGTTGGCACTGAAGGCTTTTGGAAATATTGCTGTAAAAGTCAATATGCCTTTTATAGACAGTCTATGAAAGTTCTAATAGCTGCACATGCAAAAGAAAGTCACTGCCCAGAAAAACAAATGCAAGGGAGAAGCATGCTGGGTATATAGCAAGGGGCCTTAGAGCAGAGCACGGGCTGCATTTCACAGAAGGACCCTTGGATGGGATCCATTCACACTGACATGTTCAGCTGATGCTCTGTTTATTATTTGACCATCTGTGGGGAGAACTCACTCCAGTCACTCCACCTTTCCTCTCCTTGAGCAACTGAGAAACTTGCTGGGTTGACAGCATTGAACCAAGAACTGAGGAAAAACAATAAACATACACTGCTCCTTACCCCATTGCTTCCCAGAATGATCTTCATATTCTCCATTGGAGCCTTCAGGTACCTGGCTATCCTTTCCTGAGCTGGCATCATCTGCAAAGGAAAGGAAAGGGAAGATGTTAAGAGGGTTGTATGCAGCACAGCAATATTGATAACAAGAGTTTGCATTTCCTCCTGGAGGTACCATGCAGCTGAAACACTCAACATACATTTGGCATCCACATCCTGGCACTTAGAGCCTGGCAAGTTTAATGAACAATTTAGTTTGCTGCTTTATGAGCTTTTCGGCAGGCTACCAAAGCAGTAGATTAATCAATGTTTCCATTAATAGCTGACAAAAGTCTCTTTGTTTATGTTTACAGGTTGCTGTAAACTCAGCACCTAGGAGGAGCTGATTCATTGTAGCTTCTATGCAAATAATGGTATAAATCAAAATCACAGGTTATTAAACCTAGGTGTTGGGGAAAGACTTATGTGATCAGTCACACGGAGCACAAGCAGTGGAATTAGGGCCACTAATTTGCCTTTCAGCTTCCATACAAAATGAGGAAGGCTAGCAGGTCTGGGGTCAAATGAGCCCTCAAGGGATACCGAAAGCAAAGCTACAGATGGAAAATGCAATATTGAATTGAAAAGCTGTTTATGGATGCTTTTGTTTTAATTAAGACCACCCATCCCCCTGTATTGGCAATACATCACTTTCTCCCTTATCACTCTAGCTGTCTGTACCACTATCAAAGAACAGCATCAAGGACTCCACACTGTGCCTTGCACTGATAGGAGAAATAGAAATCACCACAAAGTGAAACCCCACCTCTCCTGCAGCCCCCACTTTGAATTGCCACTGTGATATGGCCACCTACAAGCTCTCCACAAGGTCCAAGGGAGCAGGAGAGTGCCCTGAGCTTCCTTCTGCCATCTGGATGATGCTGGTGGCCTCACACCTCTGCAGTGCCCAGGTGTATATTTTTTTTTCCTTCTCCAGTAACAGCCTGACCTCTACTAAACAAGCACTCAGCTCCGAGCATCCTCTCATAGCAACGTGTCACACCATGAGGGAGGTCCACCTCAGGGACTTGGGGCACCCACAGGTGACAGCACAGCAAAGTGTGGGTCTTCCCAGGATACTTCTGTGCTCTACAGGTGGCACATCTGGATGGCAGCTGGATTTGAAGTTAAGATCTTGATGAAGAGCTACTCAGCTCCTAGCTAAAGTGCACTGAAGTGTGTGAAGTTTGATTTTCACAGGTGAGGTGAAAGCTGAGAAAAAGGTCACCCCAGTAATGAGTTGCTCTGCAATGGTGTAAAAAATTAAATCAAGAGAAGTGGGAAACATCTGACCTAAGGAAAGAATCCCCCCAAATGCCCAACTCCTAAAACCCATATGAAAAAGGTTTCATGAGCAAAAGAGAGGAAATTTCTTTCTGTAATCTCTGTGACAGGAAAAAACATCTCATCTTCTATATGAGCGTGCTCCTCCCTCCCCCCCCCCCCCAAATATACAAATAGTAGAACTGCTCTTTACAGTTGTTTTAGAAGTTGGATTGTACTGAAACAGTGTTTAGCTGTAAATTTGTGAGCAGTCTTTGTTTGAGAAGAATGTGTGTTTAACCCCATCCTCACCCCAGTTTCCACTATTTTGGAAAATCATCCTGTCTCTTCAGCATTTTACGCTGACACATGCTCCGCTCTCGTTTGCCGCTGTCTCTTAAGCAGAGAGGCTGCAATGCCATATGGGTTTGTCCCCCCTCGCCCCTGACAGATTTTTCTCCTCTCCCTGTGGTTACTTCAGCACGGTTTCCCCTGGAGGTATGTACAGCTGTCACTTCGAGGGGAAAAGAAAACTTTCAGGGCACCAGCACGCCGTACTCTTCCTTCAGCAGCTCACTCCAGCTGCTTGCCATTTCCCACCTCCTTCTCACCCTCCATCTATCGCTGGAAACCCAGAGGCTTTCCTGGGTGCCCCAGCCCAAACCACTAGGAAGCAGCGTGAAACGCAGTGACGCTCAGGAAACATCAGCTCATCAACAAGTGCCTTGAGTGCAAATGTACCCTGAAGGCTCCGCCAAGGCTGGCCCGCAGCCTGGGCTACAGAGCAGGCGAGTAACCCATGTGCCGCATTTTGCAAATAGATTTTTACAACCTTGGCAAACCGAATGCAGAGAATACAAATATACTCATTATGTATGATGGCTTGCATATGACAGATTGTCTCCTTTCAGTCAAAATACTGAACTGATTATCTTCTGGCAATTTTTCACATAAGTATCAGTAGTTCTACAACTGAAATCTTGGATGGTCTCTGTCAGGGAACTTAGTAAATCCCTAAGCACAATTTAAAAAATGTACTGGGTAATGGAGAAGACAGAAAAACTGTGGTCAGAGATGTAGGAATCCTGCCCATTGTTAAATGCTGAATATCTCAAAAGTGGTTAAGATGTTTAAGTGGCGATGTTCTGTCAATTATATCTTAATCCTACTCAGCTTGATATACAAAGAGCAGTATATCCTCCCTTGCCTCCTGCCTCACGTTACAGTATGTCAGCCCATGTGCACTCCTCCTGCCTACACACAAGGACTGACTGGTGTTCTCAACACCTCTTGACATGCCGCCAAGCTTTTGATGTAAGTAAAATTGCTCTAAATCTGTTTGATCCTTTGAAGATGCTTCTTTGGTTGTTACCCTGCCAAATCACAAACCTGCAGAGTAACCTTCCAAACCCAGAAAAAATCATTTTAGGGGGGGAGGAGATCAGGATAACTAATGCCACTGTGCTGAGCCTATGGAAGAGGTAATTGGTGGAGAAGTAAGACTGAAATAAACAACTGCTTGCATTTAGGCATGTTAGTTAAATCCACTGGAACTCATTTCATGTTTGTTAGGAATGTGGTAACGTTAACACCACCACACAGCACAAGTCTCAAGGAGGAGGGAAATGTCAGAAACATTGAAACACATGTAGAGCAAAACTATTCCTTCCCATCCCCAGAACTTCACACTGGGAGAGGGATGTTACAGCAGTCTCCCTTCCAGCTGCAATGTGCAGTGAACTGGGCTCCTACCATCAGTGTGCCTGTATCTGAATGAACTCACACTTGAGAACTGTAGGAAAAAGCTGATTCTTGAGATACAGAAACTGGATGCAATTCATTTTAGGAAAATTCCTTGAAGCGCAGGAATCTCCAGTCAAAAGTGTAAGTGAGGCAGCAAAACATCCAGTGACATAACGATAAAGTGTTAACCTGGGATGTGAGTGACCTGGAGTCAAGTACCTCTGCTGCCACATTCAGAGATGGATTTGAACATTTCCTCTTGCACCTTGGGTGAGCGTCTTAAGCTCTGAACTGTGGTCTCAGAAAGAGACAAAGAGCTTATTATTGCATAAAGTGGAACAGCATTGTGGGAGATTGATATCTCAGGAATATTAGGATGGAAGACCTCTGTCTAATTCAGATATCACCAAGATTTGATTTCCACCTGCCCCAACCAAAGTTAGTAGTGTGGCTGCATGGAAAGAATCTGTCTCTCTCTGTTTTAAAGAACTTTCTTATTTTTGTTTCCTAAGGTAGGGAAACACTTTTGCAATTGTTCTAGTCCCTGTGCTATCAATGACTGATCAATCTCTTTCTGTACCGCAAACACACTTTGGTCAGCCTGCTCACTCCCAGGAAGAGATTCATGACACTGAAAGCAAAGCCAAATTTCCTGCAAGTTCAGAGGCATTTGGTTCAGCTCAAACCTGCAGTCTGAAGCCTAGTTAATAGTGCCAGATCTGTACACCTGCTGTTTGCATTTCACCCCAAGCTTTACAAGTACAACTGGCCTGACAATATACTTATTAGACAGAGAGTGGACCTGAAAAAAAATGAGCCACATTCAGATATGTACAACCAGCATAGAAAACAATGAGTTAGTAGCAGAAATCACATGAGTCTTAGCTATATTCAAAAATGACCTAATAAGCCAATTACTTACTCACGCTCTCATCACCTCCCCCAGAGGCAGGCAAGTCAGGATGGTAAGTACAAATAAAAACCCTAGCCTGAAGCTGAAGGTCAGCAGGGAGCAGATATGCAGCATCTCCAGCTTTGCAGTGCTAAGAAGGATGAACTGCTGAAGTTTCCTACAGGGTCCCTTTTCTGTGACCTCTATTGGAAGGTCATCCTGTACTGGACTTCTTGGACAGTATCAGAGGCTTAGAAGAGCAGCCAGTTGGAAGACGAAGTGGAAAACTTGCCTTAAAAAATAATCACTGACTAATTTTATGTCACGAGTATCTGAGGCTAAGAAAACAAATGATTTAGGTGTCCTCACTGTACAACTTGGTTCCAGGGTGTTACAAAGCATACTGTCTGGTCAAAGTGGAAGGCTCTGATACTGAGTCGGATGACAAACTTAGAGACATGGGATAAACTCATGCAGCCCCTTCCCCTCGAAATACCATGCCTGGCCATAAAAAATAGGGCCAGGGCAGATACAGAGGCATCAGGCCACTGTTCAGGAATGTCATCCCAGTGGTGTGATTCACAGCTGCTCTCCAGCCATTGCCACACTCTAGCTTCAGGACCTCATTCCAAGCTGGTTTCTAGGTCTGAGATGCCACAGGACTGAACTGCTGGTGCTTTGCTGGGGAAGTGTGTGGTGGGGCAGTCATGGCATTGGTTTTGCATGAGACTTGACATATTTGAGTGTACAAGGCCCCGATTATCAGTGCTGATGCCATGGGCCAAATTGCTCTTTCTCACCGCAGAAAGCATGATGCTTTATGCATGTTGCCTGCCATGTGTTTTTGTGGTCTACCCCTGTCCCAAAGCAGACTGGATTTCTGCAGAAAAGGGATCTCTGTATGTAACTTCATCAATTGACAAAACACTTGGGGGACTCAATGAGACAAAGAGTGCCACATAAGTGGGGTATAGTTACTGTTTATTACCATAGCAGAATTGTTCCATTCCTTCTTAAAAGTTAAAACAAATGGAAAATTCTGCATAACGGTCCGGCTCTGAGAGAAACTGATGGGAAATATTCACAGACTGCTACTGAGCCAGGATCAAATTTTATTTACCCACAGACTCTCCATGAAGGCTTCATATTTTAGTTGTACGGGTATGACTGGTTTTCAGGCCAATACTACGTGTTAAGCATCCAGCCATGAGTCAAAGCAGCGGCCCGGATTTTGAATGGAACAAACTTAGATGTAATATTTCTCTATGATTCACAAAGTTGATTTAATGTGTTATAATGCAAGGCCCATCCCTGCTCTGACTTGATAGGACCAGCTTTGGAGTCTTTGATGTCAGAGGCCTTGAAAGCCCCATTTCACAGATGAGCCAGCTTTGCATAAATAAACAAAGTGACCTCTGAACTGGAGCCTGAGACCTGAGCACACTTCAAAGCGCTGAGGGGGAGGCGGTGGGGAATGAGGCGATCAGCATGCATCATTAGGGCAGCCCCTGCTCAGCCTCCACGGAACAAGGGGTGTAAATAAAAGGAGGAAGGCAAGTGGGGAGGGAGTGAAATGAGGGGGAAAGTGATGTAATCCAGTCAGGCTTGAACAATTATAATGAGGCCTTCTCCCATGGATGAATGAAAGAGAGCTCTCTGAACTCCAGTTTTAAGAGCTGCCTCCTGCATTTACCCAGATGCATCATATTTGCACATCATATTTGCTCCCCACATCCATGTCCTTTGCTGCTGCCGATGTCTAGTGAGGTGCTTGTGGGAGGTAGATCTTGGGCCTTCCTAGGATTTAAATCAGACTTTGTTTGGCTGTGCCTAACCAGTAAACCTGAGAGGTGAGGACACACCAGAAACTTAGACCAGGAAGTGATTTGACTTACTTTTCAGTAGTTTTGATGGTACAGCAGGTAGAAGATAAACACACGTGAAATAAGTACAATCTGAAAAAGTAGGTCTTTGCAGTTCATCTCAGATAAATTCAGAATTTCCTGTAGTACTTGCTGGAATTTAAGGGGAAACACAAGGGAAAGATCATTCTGTACTTTGCTGTATTCTACTATCCTGACTGGTTCTTCTGATGTCCAGATGAATGGTCCATGAGGTATATGTAGGCAGGCAGTAACAACATTATCACTGGGTTTGCAAGGATTAAGGCACTTGTTTTCCCCAGATCTCCTTAATATGGATTAACACTCCAGGTTCCACTAGAATTTCAGCTGCTATTAACCCCCAGTGGCCAGGGAAACATATCCCAACCTACTGGCTGGCACATGACTTCCATCTGAAACATACTACTGCCAGCTGCCAGGATTTTACTGCTTGTCTTATGATATTTGGGGTGTTTATCAAGGACCTTGATTCTGCCAAGTGACTACTTGAGAATATTTTTTGTTGTTGTTGAATAATAATTCTTAACATCTACAATTGTAAAGAACACCTATACTTAAGTATACCCTAAAAGTTTGGAGGAAAAGGAACAAAACACTGATTTTTTGAGATCTTGTGATTTTTCATCTTGTTTCGTGAATTACTGCTTCAGAACCCTTGGCTCTGGTGATCTACAGATGAAACACAATATTGATTTGAAATCATGAATAAGATGAAGATGCAAAGTCCTCATCTTGACTAATTCTGAGTTTCCTCCCATCACTGAGGTTTAATTTAGCAAGCTTCCTCTCTGAACCAACCTTTCTGTCAGAGACAGGCAGGGCAAAATTTCAATGAACTCATCCCACTAACACGAACCCGGTATAAATCTTAGATACTATTTTAAATGGTTTTCGTAGTTCCTCCATCAACCCTTCATCTCATGCTCACCATTCCTTAATCTGGGTACTGTATTGTCACCTACTGTATTAACAGTGCTGACACTATGAAAAGACAGGAAATATGTTTAGAATTTATTTGGAAGGGCACAGTGAAAGCAAAGGGATCAGGAATATTTGGAGGGAAGAAAAAAAGATCTCACAGAGGAAACCCCTCTCCTTGGGCCCGGCCAAGCAAAACCCTTCAAGATGAAAAAGAAGAAACTCACTCAAAGAAGCACATAGCCAAGGAACACTCTACTTTTCTCAAAAAAAAAAACCCAAAAAAACCCAACAAAACCAACACAAAGGTTACTGGCAGAGAATTTGCCTCTGTAATGGGCACTGAGGATTTTACTGCCTACTGCTTTTGATTCCAGTTGGGCCAAAAATAACCAGAGGTATCGATACTGGAATTTCCTGAAAATAAAAATAAAATATGTTTGTGTAGTGGCTTTTTGGTATTTTCAGCTGTGGCCATTTTCATGAGAATTTCCATGCAAAAATTTTCATGGATTTCACTTCAGCCACAGCACTGGGAACCTCTCTGTAAGCAGGATGCTTTGCAAAAAGGAACATTTGCAGCCCACCTGCTTCCTGAAACACTGGCAAGGCTCCACAGTCTACAGACCAATGCCCTGGCTAGGATGTGAAGAAACAAGACTTCTGTCCTTCTTTAGATCAGTAACTCACATTTTTCAGTTACGATGATATACAGGCACATCCTATTACCTGTAGGTGACAAGGCTCTTAACTGGCAGTTATTGCTTCATCCCACATCTCAACACAAAGGGGAACACATATCAGCAGCAACTTTTTTAAGATTAAAGAAGACTTAACTTCCTTCTACAGAATGAAAGAAGGAGGGACTATGTTGTAGCACACACATATTAGAGCCAGTTTATTTTATGGGCTGGTACCAATCTAAGGTAAACCAGCACAGGAAAACCAGTCCTACTTCTCTGTAGAGAATGTTTTAGCATCCCACAGAGACTCTAGCACTGCTGTCCTAAAGATGCTACCATCACCTGAGCTAATTCTTTTACTATCAATTCCCTGTTGAAATTGCAATCTCTGTTGAGAGTCCAACATAGAAACTCTATACTCCTGAAGAATGTTGTGGTTTATTGTCTGGGCTTGATTTAAAAACTTGGATATGGAAAGGAATCACATATTTCCTCAGAGAGGTAAATGTGTAAGGTGGAGAGATTGAACTTTAGAAAAGTGGGATATTTTAGGCATACAACACAAATAATGAGATAGAAAATAAAAGGAAGTAAATTGAACATATATGAGAGCTTTCCAAGAGGGGCTTCTGCTACACTATGTAATAGTCACCTAGAAGAAGAAAAAGAATTTCTATTTCATAGAATTGTTTAGATTGGAAAAGGCCTTTACGATCATAAAGTCCAACAGCTATCCTAACACTGCCAAGTCCACCACTAAACCATATCCCTAAGTGCCACACCTGCTTGTTTTGTAAATACCTCTAGGGATTCCACCACTTCCCTGGGAAACCTGTTCCAGTGATCGACAACCTTTTCAGTAAAGAAATTTTTCCTGATGTCCAACTTAAACCTCCCCTGGTGCAACCTGAGGCTATTTTGTCTTGTCCTATTGCTTGTTCTTTGGGAGAACAGACCAACCCCTACCTCTCTACAACCTCCTGTCAGAGAGTTGTAGAGAGCAACAAGGTCTCCCCCGAGCCTCCTTTTCTCCAGGCTAAACAAACCCAGTTCTTTCAGCCACTCCCCACAAGACTTGTGCTCTAGACCCTTCACCAGCTTTGTTGCTCTTCTTTGGACAAGCTCCAGCATGTCAATGTCTTTCTTGTAGTGAGGGGCCCAAAAGTGAACACAGTATTTGAGGTGTGGCATCATCAGTGCCAAGTACAAGGGGACAAACACTTCCCTAGACCTGCTGGCCACACCATTTCTGACACAAGCCAGGATGCTGTTGGCCTTCTTGGCCACCTAGGCACTGCTGGCTTATATTCATCTGGCTGATGACTAACCCCCCAGGTGCTTTTCTGCCAGGCAGCTTTCCAGCCTCAATCTTTGAAACATTTAAAATTATAATGGTCGAACTATGGCTGAACTGGAGATTTTACAAAACTATTTGCCAAAGCTGGCTTATCTAGTTCCCAAAGAGAGCTTTAGTAACTCCTTCACTGTTACTGAGAATATGATATGATCAAAAAGAATGAAAAAGTACAACAGAAAAGTTTGTTCATGAAAAAGCAGTCCTTGAAGACCATAAAAAAAATTTATATTGGCTATATCTGTGTATGCAGAGGAACTCTGGAGCTCTTCTGAACTCCTGCATGGAGCTCTTCTGAGTTCATACAGGATGAGACCTGTGTTTACCATGTTCATCTCTCTCCTTCCCTTCATGTCTCCATGACTCTGTATCTGTTTCAGATCTGCACGTACTTTATAATTCTTTCTCCCCCTCCTGCCCCAACCACTTTCCACAAAGCTGTGGAGGCAGAAACCTTCCTGAAGTTTTAGTTCTTCCCTTGCTTCTTGTGGTCTATCACTAGCCGCAGAGCTCACAAAGTCATCTGAGATGCATTCTTAGTCCTGGCACATCTGCACACAGGGATGCTCAAGCTCCTGCTGTAACCACACAAAGAACCACAAGGAGAAACGGCTGGAGCTTTTCACTGAACCACTGCAATTCCCTGGCCTACCATTATAACAATTACATTACAAAGGCCATCACAGGCCTTCTGCCATGCTGACTCCTCCAAACACCAGGACCTCCCGCCTGTCTTCAGGTCTCCATTCCATAGGGGGTAAGAAAGAAATTCTTCCTTCTTTGTTGTTGTTGTTGAAGTTACTTTTTTTATCAGCATGGTCCAGCACACACAGACAGCAGCCCCAAGAGCACTGCACCACAGGCACCAGTCTGCGGTTATATTCTTGATCTACCACTGGAGAGGATGAAAGGGAGGAGAAATCAGACAACAAGACAAGTGGTTAGGCTTCTGCCTTGTCACCAGCATTTTGTGAGCATGAAATAGTAGCACCAAAACCCAGCAATTACCAATCTGCTGCTCCAGACCTTGAATAAAGCGATAATATTTCCCAGTATTTTTTAATTGCTACTTGCACTATGCTAGTGTCAAGGATTTCTTAGAGACAGGCTCCCAGTACATTAGACATTGTTCAGGGTAGTTCAGGAACAGAGTGGATGTCACAAGTATTAAGTTCCTTAAGAACTATATTTTTTAGCATCTACACATTTGGGTCTGGTGGGGAAAAGATAGGGGTTCTTGCATGTTTATAAAGTTGAGAAGCAAAGCTTCATTTATAGCACCATTCAGCCTATCTGAATTTCTAACAATTATATTGTATTTATTATTTATAATAATAAATCATTAGTTAGTTCTAGAAGGTTTATAATTGTTGGGCAGGATTATGTGATTTTAATTGCCATCTGACAAATAAAGATGTTGAAATAGTCCTTGCTTTAGAAACCTAACTCTAACACCCAGGTTAGGAGAACAAAAAGAAGGTCAGGTTGACATCTCTTCCCTGACTGCAAAAGAGATGATGGAGGGGCCCTCAGCCACGTACAGTGGTTACCAAAAGTGAGGTGGTATGAACACTCCACCCAAGAACATAGGCCAAAATTTCATCTTCAACAATCCTAAATTGCTTAGGGTAGGGAGAGGAAGGAATGCCACTGAAAGGACTAATGCAAGGTTAATGATAAGAAGAAGATTACAGCAGAGCCGAGGATAAATTGATAAGACCTGGCTCTCAGCCTTCTATTTTAACCACTATGCAGCTGCTGTTCCCCATAAAGTTATACTTCTATCACACCCCTTCCTAGTAGCACTGATCAATATTTATTATTTCCTTCACCAAGATGTGTAGGAACATCATTGGCACATGTTTTATCTTCCTGAACCTTCCCATGGTCAAAATAGCCAGCATAAAGAAATTTCCAGAGGGGTCAGAAGGAAAGAGAGGTAATATATGTCAGTGAATGAGTACAAGAATTATTTTTGGATGGCATTTATAATCAAACAAAAACCAATCAATTGTACAGTCCTGTCCCTTCCAAATACTGAGTAAATTCCTTAGTGTGGAATTACCCAATCCATCATGATGAACTGGGAGTTGCAATATTGGACTTTACAGATAGGAATGTGGATCCAGCTGTTTCTTCAACACCAGTATAAAAATTATTGAAACATTCTTTATGCATTTACATATTTCATAGCCTTCTGGTATAAAAGTTAAAATATCCCCTATGAAAGAAAATGAAATGTTCTATGCAGTATGACAATTACCAAATGAAGCAAACCCTCAGAGAGGACTGCTGCTTAATGTCTTTAATGGGAAAAGTGAACCCCATGTGTGCTTGATTGAGGTGAAAAATCACACCTCATCAAGATCCATCGGTAGCCTATTGTGTTTTAGCTTTGATTTAAAAAAATAACTGGACCTAGAAGTGGTAAAAGTGCTAAGGATTCAACGGAGAATGACAGTTTTTAATTGGATGCTACAGAACATACAAAATCTCAGTGTCTAAAATGTTAGTTACATTCAGTAAGACACAAAATGTTCTTAGGGAATCCTTCCTCTCAGGCTTCAAAAGACAACTATTTCAGAAAACAGTCCAGATATGTAATAAATATGGACTTAAAATATATGTCCTTTGCAGCTGAGGGCCCCTCAACAGACACCAACCTATGACTACGTACTCAAATATCTTTTGATGAAAGGACTTTCTGAAGGACAAGTAAACCACTAAGAAGTTCAGAAAAGACACTTGAAAGGGTAGAGAGGGAAAAAAAATTACTTTTTTGGGCATTTTTTAAACTTAGATTTATCTTTTATTAACAAACTGTAACACAGTAGTGTAATAGCAATATGGCAGTGGTGGATCTCTCTGAGCACTATATTTATTGCATGGAAGAAGCTAAAGAAATGGAAATTTTGAGGTCTAATAAAGAAAGACAGAAAGTAGCCTTGGTGTCTGATAATATCAAGCCTTTCAATATTGTCCCCCATATGCTGCTAAATACATAATTTTATTATTGAAGTGCCATACATCTTCTACATAATGTTCAATGAATGGTACAAATATCTCCAGATCATTCTGAGACTAATAATAAACTGGTTTAAGCAGCAAAATGTTACCACTTTCAAAATTCTGTCCAAGAGCAACTCTGGACAAGTGGCAATTTTGTTGGCTCCCAAAACAAACGGAATACTTGGCACCCTACCTAACATGAGGATTACAGTATATTACACTGGATAATACGGGCCTATGTCTCGCCAAAATTAAACCTAACCTAATTACTTGGAGTAAATTATAGCTTTCTATGTGGGGTAAAACACAAATTGTAAAAATGGTTGCTCCACAATTAACTATATAATCCCAATGCTGTCATTACAAATTTCTAAAACATACTTCAAAACAATGACTAGTGTAGTACAGTCATTCCTGTGGGATGGAAATAAATTCCCTTGTGTTTTTTTGTGTTTGTTTGTTTTTTCTTTTTCTTTGGTTTTTGTTTTGGTTTGGTTTTTTAAAGAAATGCCCATTGTAGCATATGACCAGGAATGTATGAGAACAACCAGCATAGGACCAGAAAGGACCAGAGACAGAAGCTACCTAAGAAAACATGCAAAATCAAAGATTATTTTAGGTAGAATTCAACACCTTTTGGGTGCTCAGTCTCAGAGTTACTGCATTTTTTGGAGAGTGAGGGTACAGCTCTCCCCAGCACTTTAGTTATATTATTAAACACACCCCATGTTAGTGCACTTCAAACCTTGAACCTCTTTTAAAGGCTTCACTGAGATGAAGAAAGAGTGGCAGAGTCTGCATAAGCAATACTTTTTTGCAGATAGAGAACAAAGGCACAGAGACCATACAAATGCATAGAGAAGATGGACTAGGGCTGCAATTTGAATTCACTACTTGTCAATGAACCAGAGCTAGTTAACACCTAACCAGCGTTAGCTTCACCTATGACCTTGCCTAGATGATCCATAAACATATTTTTCCAAGAAGTGTTTCACCTCCTTTCATATTTAGAAGCTAAACACCCCATGAGGACTGCTCTTGGAGAGCACTGGAAGCCATACTGTGTAGCAAGGGTGCAAATGGGAGCATTTATGTCCTCTACTCAAAATACAGAGAATATATCTCAGTATTATCTGTAGGGAGAAAATACTTAGTTTTTTCACTATTAAACAGTGCTTTCTCCAAAACCTCTAAATACTTACTCTAATGTGCACTGCAGTTACACACCTTATTTTTTGCTGTGATAATGTGTACTATTATTAACATATTCATATGAATATTGCATACTGAATGTATCCCACACGCTGCTGGCTATTTTAAACAACAGATGTGAGAGGGATTTAAATGCCAATTTTAAAACTGTGCAGTTGATTAAAATCCTGTGAGCCATTCATAGATTGCCAGATATTCTATTTACATGTATTCCTCCCATGTAAAATACTTCAGGGAATACTCTAGACTCTGGCATATGGTCTAGAATGATGATAACCAATGTTGGAGATGCCACACAGACAACAGGACATATTATCCGGTTACATCTGTGTGTAAAATGCTTTGAGATTTTTTGATGGAAGGAGTTATGAATGTGTAAGGCTGAGATGCTACATTTACGTCCCTCTAAATCATGCTCAGAGATAACAAGCAGTCAGAGCCCCATCAATGCAAAAACAAGCACTTTTATGAATGCATTTCATTGCATCCATGTGCTGTTATCCTCTAGGGCAATTATGACTTGTGGGTGAACCTTGAAAAATTGCAGAGGATCAGCTTAAAAGGAGAACTCCAATGCCAAAATGCATCCAAACAGAAACCTCGTGAGAATAGCCTGTGCACAGCCAGACTGCAGCGTGCTCAGGACTTACTCTTCACTTCTTCTAACACCGGGGAAGCCCCTATCCATGCCACAAATCTGACTGACTTCAACTTCTGCATCTGTAGCCTCACAAATCCCATGGGCCCAAAACTCCCACGCTCTATAGCAGAGGCCCTGCCTGACAGATTACATGCAAATGTTACAAATACATCATAGGTTATAGTGGAGGAATGTTCACAGTCCTGCAGACGTGTTTAGGGAAAAAGATTCGGCAAAGACCCCTTGGTAAAGTCCTCGTGGTAATACATCCTGAATGAGGAACTACATCATGTGAAAACATTCCTAATAATTCCTCCTGTTTTCATTAATAATATTAAATTTCCTGCTTCTGGGGTATATTTTAGTTTTAGCAAGCACAGCTTCTTGTCTCGTCTTCTGAAAGACTGTGCCACTGTAGTCTATTATTACTATTTATGCTGAAGTCATTTAAATGGACCAGGCATCCATATCCAAAATCAGCAATTTGCAAGCCATAATCTCATACCAACCAGATTAATGTGACACCTGAGATGTGTTTTCTTTCAAGACATGGGAGTCTGAATGGCTGAAAGTCTCAGAAATGCATGAAAAAATAGCCTTTCTGCTTCAGAAGTGTATATGCAGTTGATTCTGTGCTGCTTGTTAAGTGACCTTTGATGATTTTTTTCCTTAACAGTCAACTGAAATTGAATCAAATTGTAACACAGCAATGGTTTGAAATCACTAGGAAAAAAAACCCGAAAGAGTTGTTTTCTTACTATCTGAAATACCTCATTCTGCCCCAGAAATAATTAGAGGAGGGCAAATTATCTGGTCTACGATTTTCTCTGGCATATTATTTTACTCACGTCTTTCTTCTTCCTCTACAGGGGGTGCTTGTGGTCATATTGTTCTTTTATTTATGGCTCACAGCCTTTTCAGTGGCAGCACGCAAGCCAAAGCACAGGCACAGAGTGGGAATGCAAATTCCTTGTGAGGTAACCAAGAAGAGAAAAATGTCCCCAGACCATGCCAAATCTTTACAAGAAAGGCAGTTAAACAGAAAACTATACCCTTAAAAAACAAAACCTGGGAAACAATGCCACTTAATTAGACTATCATGATTTGTCTACTTACGAGCTTATTAAATATAAGATCTGGTTCCCTATTGAAGCCTAATTGGTTCTTTTGACATTCTCTTATAAAACAGCGCTCATATGATCCAGCTGATGCATTCCCTTATTTATTTTGCTCGATGGTGACTTGCTTCCACTTTGAATTGGTTGCTCCCAGGACTGCTCTCTGGCTCAGCTTTCAAGCTGATTTCTCTGACAAGCTGGCAGCAATAAAATAATTCATTCCAGAGGCTGAGAGAATCACCCGCAGCATATACTGCAAGTATCATCTGGCAGCAGTACAGAGGGCTACGTAATGGGAAGCCTGGGGTAAACCCTGCCCTGGGACGCATGAATGCTGAGGGGAGGAGGAAAGACTTCAGTAATTCGACCAGGAATAACGGCAGCATCATGGCAGTGGGATGGGAGGAATGCTGGAGGGGTTGCTCCGAAGAAGACATACTGAAAGGAGGAAGAAGCAACCAAGGAGAAGAATATTTTGAACAAGAAAGAATTTCCAAAAGAAGCAAGCCCTGGGGATGAATCCCGCAATGTGGCACAGGTTTTCAACCCATAGTATGCATATCCATGATCACTTCTGAAGGCCCAACAGCAGTAGCCATGCTTTTACAAAGATTTTATATGGTTTTGCCTGTATTTCTGCTGGAAATGCTAAGCATCCACAAGCTGGGAAAAAAAAAAAAATCCCTTTGCTAAATAATATGATGTAAGAAGTCTTATAACTATGAAACTCTGGGAAAAAAAGGAAACAGCAGATCCACTCCTATTCAGAAAAGAAAAAGGTAGACTCCTCCTGAACCTAGTGAGAGCATGGGGATTTGGATCGTATCTGTGGCTGGGGTTTCTATAAGAAAAAAACAGGCTTGAGATACTACATCTCCTCACCGAAGATCTCTGAGTGTTTGAGGCAATCAGGACTTTCCCGTATCAGCACGATGTGTAATGAACTGGCCCAATATCTCACTGAAAAATCACCAGCCTGTTGCAAGGAAGTCTGATTACATATCCCCATGTGCTTCCAAACCAGCCACATCTGGGTAGAGATTAGTCACTGTTTTTACAGGAAACTCCTGGACTAAGATCTGCTGCCTGATGAGTTTCCGAGGGCTAGAGACCCCACCACCTATATGCCCTAAAACCAGCGCTGGCAGCAGTCCCTGCTGACTCCCACATGCTCCCTTGGAGTCCCAAGCAGGGGGAGGCAAGGCAGGATGATTTGGCAAGTCCTCTTTGAGATAACACAGCAGGAAATCAGGGTTTTACTGTGCTGGCTTTGCTCTTTGAGCCTCAGAAATTATACCCTTGGAAAAGTGTATCAGCCCCCACATGATCTTCCTTAATTTGACTTCTGGCTGGTATAACCATAATTTGTCAGCATTTCAAACCACAAGAAATATCTTCTGCAAGACCTTCTCATAACAGAGAGAGATGGCCCTCCAGCACAGCCCAGTTTGTTCAGCTCAGTAGGCAGATTTCCATTGCCTCCATTCAAACTTGCCCACATCATCCTGGCCCAGACATACATAAAGTTCACTGATCCCTAAGGATAGCCTGGCCAAGGTCAACTGTCCGACCTGCAGCGAGGACAGCTCTCCAGAGAAGCTGTTGAGAAGGTGATACACCATGCTGACCTTTCAGAACTAATGCAACCACACTATCAGGACACCAGAGAAGCAAAACTGACTTCATAATGACATTCAATCACAAAGCCCTATATTGAAACCTTTCCATTGAACTGCCAGGCTGAAGTTGGCAGAATTTAGGATTATGTTTTAAATGAAGCAGAAAATTGCTTCTATTTTATTTCTAAGCTACATGTTACTCAAGTGACCAGATATTCCAAATGAAAACTGCATTGGAAACTTCCCAGAAACCGAGGTGTGGCATTAATTCTCTCTAAAGCAGAACAGAAGGCAGCTATCTCCTTTCTATAGCATGAGTGGTTAGTTGGTGCCCAGCAGTCTTAAGAAGATTAAATATCACCTTAATTTCAGACGCCTTCTGCTCTGGCTATAAAAATGCTACAACTGCAATAATAATACTACTAAATGCAAAACTTCAGTGTTTGGCTTGGATTAATAGCACCAATACTTTAATCCACAGGGAAAGTAGAGCAGTGGGTCTTACGTGTTATCTCCTCCAGACAAGATGGGTTAATTACTCATTATTCATTACAGTAATTGTATTTTTGCTTGCTCAATGGAAAAATTATGTTGTTTTCTGCTTTATAAGAAATGGGTTAATCTTATCAAAAGAAAAGAAAATGACCTCTGAAAGCAGGGGAGTTTTTATTAGCTTTAAAAAAAAAAAAAAAAAAAAAAAAAAAAGAAAGGAAAAGCATAAAAAACTGAAAAAGCATTTTTAGCTAGTGATGAAAAAAAATGTTAAAAAGTTAATTTGGAGACAGTAAAACTGGGGATCACATACCCATCTCCATAGGTAAACACACCATCTGACCATTGTGCAGGAGATATCTCTCAGAAGAGACTCTCAGGGAGCTGTTATCTCAAAGCTATCAAAGCCTGTTCCTCTTCCTCACCTTCCAAGGGGAAAAGCAGAGCAGACAGCATGGCACTACTCAGGCCCTCCTCTACCACAGGGAAGACGGCCTTCCCTGCGGATGACCCAGAACCTCATCTGTGAAACCGGGAGCAATAGGTTCCCACCAACTGGGAGTAATATGAGGATAAATAGTGCCAAATTGTGAGCCGCACTGGTACGAGCACAGACATGGAGAGACAGGCATGTTGTTTTAGTCAGTGTGTATAACTCACTTAAATTCACCATGCAGTTTCAACTTGCAAGCCTATATTTCCTGTCCTAATCTCATATACAATGCGGGGTTTGTGCTGCTAAACAGTTTCTCTGTGGTTGCTCCATAGCAATGGGGCAAATTGATTCCTATAGGAAAGGCCAGATTCTGCTTTCAGATACATACACTGTTTCCAGTGGTCTGAAATAGGAGTAGCTGGTGTGTTCAAGAACAACTGTTGGAAGAATAAGGTGTAGGTACTAGGCACAGAAGAGCTGATTGCTTCTCAGTTCTGCCCAACGCCTCTGAGTAAAAATGAGCAAGTTATTTGCTCTCTCACTGCCTCAAATCTTTATCCATGGTAATATTTATTCTGCCTTTTCTGCTGTTACAAAGATTAAATATTTTTAAATTTAAATTTTTGGGGGCAAGGGTTGCTCAACTGTCTACAACTAGCTGTACAACAGGACCCTACTACAAGGAGTTAGTAATAACTAACCAGCAACACTGGTATTCCTTTAGAGGAAAAACTAAATGCAAACTCCTTTTAAAAACCTATACAGCATGATGGCAACATTATACAACTATCACAGGCCTGATCAAAGCACACTAAAGCCAATTAAAATGTTTCACTGGCTTCAAAGTAGAATGGATGAAGAAAATTAATGTTTAAGGATGGATGTGAACACACTGAAAGACCTAATAACCCGAAACTGTTCTCCAATGGCATTTCTCTGAAGGGCTGACATGTTCTCCATCACATAATAAGGGATTAAATCACCAAGACTGAAGCAATCTCACAGGACACAAAAAAAGAAGAAGAAAAAAAGAGGGAAAAAAAACACCAAAGGAAAGCACAAGCTGTAGAATGTCCCAATAAAAGGAACAATACAAATTACTTAGGAAAAAAGCCCGGATAAAATTACCACCTTCACCTTTTAAAGTTTCTACCTGAAAACAAATCTCAATCACACCTTTACTGCACAGGGGTATTATTGGAAGGGAAGGTGAAATACATAGTTAGCAGCAGCAGTGTAAAGAGAAGCAGCAAAGGTGTAAAACCTTCTGTTTAGTAGCATGTTGCCTTAGGACAACATATGTTATGTAGGTTATTTGTGTGAGTTCTTTGATACCTGATTTGATCTACACCTTGGGGTTTTTTGAGCTTAACAAATAGTAGGCCTTATGATAAATCCTAATCTGTACACACAGTCAATTGCCCCATTGGCAATTTGTGCCAGAAAGACCTTATTCTTAAGGAATGTGGTTATTACAACTGTCACTTTAAAAGGAAACTACTTTTTTCAAATACATTTTTCTTTGTCTGCACACAGTAGATAAGTAGACACTGGTTCGTGCTTCTGTCATCTAATCAGAGGACAAACTTCCAACATCATCTACCAAATCAGACCGTACACAAGCATGTTCCCATGAGCTACAAGGAAAAGCACTACTCCATACAAGATAAACATCACCTGGTCCTAAATTCTCTGCGATTTCTTAAACCAAGTCATTCATCTTTGCCATGGCCACAAAGCATATTTCTCAGGAACCTATTCAACCCTCCTGCCTACCAGAGCTGAGGAAATGACAAGTACTTTGCCTTTAGCAACAGTTATCCCTACGGGAATGGTGGACAACGAGAAGCCACTTCAACATAGGCAATTTGCCTGATAAAAGGATGATGATCCTGCAACAGAGACAAGGAGGCAAGGTTTCAGTGGGAACATGTGAAATGCTGTTTGATTGGAACTGAGCAGGAATCAGCTAGTCTCAGAAAGGTGAGAATTTCATTGTCTAGACAGCCTCACTCCATGCAAGGAGAGGGACTGGACAACTAGTGTAATACTTCCCACTTTTGCCATTCCTCTAAGGTGAAAGATTAGTAGAAAGGTTGCCTTTTCCAGCAAAATCACTGCATTTCACTGCAGGTCTCAGCTGTTGGACTTTTCAATAATACAGCCTCAAGATCTAAGAGCAGGAACTGGTTAATAAAATGGAGCAGCTCTGAGTGTACACACTTGACAGGTGTAGCCCGGGAGGGAGGGGAGAGCTGGATTTTATGTCATACATTACTACTCCTGAGCAAGGAAAACATAACTGGCAATAAATTACAATGAAAAGAGACAAGCTGATCAAATACTTAGCACTGAAAAAATTGTTGTTAAGAATAAACTAATTTAACCATCTGCAGTGTAGTGCATAACAACACATTTGAGCTTCGCCCTGTGAAAATCAAAGGAGATGCGCTTGGAAAATGAGCTAAATGCCTCATAATTTACAGAACATAAAGGCAGAGATGCTTGTAGTGCAAAGTCACAGCTGAGAAGATTTTCAGTAGCAAAACCAGGCTCACAAATAGCAGGACAGAAAAGAGATTTCTTTTTTCTTTCAGTCTCAGCTGTTGCATACTCAGCATGAGAAGCAGATACCTGCCTCTTTCACTCCAGTCTATCCAAGCCCAGAGCCAAGTGAGTGCTCAGAGAGAAGTGGGGTATCAGGGAGATATTTGCTCTGTATCAAGACTTGACTTAAATCCACTGGGATAATTTATCGGGTCTAAAGACTCTGATTTACAGTTCAAGTAAGTCAAAATTAGACAAATTCTAGAGAAGCTAAAAAATAGCAGAAGAAACCAAAAGAAACCAAAAGAAACCAAAAGAAACCAAAAGCTCTGGAGGAAAGGCTGTTTCATTGGCTGACTGCAAAAGCAGCCCTTTTCTCCCAAAATTGTCTGCAAACAACTTTCTAATACTGCAGAAAGGATTCTTCTCTAACACTACAGAAAGTATTGACAATGTGAAGAAGTTCAAGACAAACCTTCCCCGCCAAAACCCCTTGCCACTACTGTTAATAATTTCTTATTTTTTCAAGAAGTTCTGCCCAGATCCAGATAACCCCAGAGTCAGGGAAAATTTAAATCTACCTAAAAATGGGGCAGTTGAGACCCAACTGCCTGCCTATATCAGACTTACAGCACAGTTATTATCTGCAACCGTGGGCCATTAAGGCACCAGTTTTTCTCTCCAGAGCTATGGGCATGGTGGGCTTCATCCGCACAAGTGTCCATTAGCACAACATGCAGAGTACTCCAGGAGAAAAGCGGAAGGATTATGCTACAAACAGTTCAACAGCCTTCAAAAGCCTTCACTATGTTAATAGTCTTTAAAGTGACATTACAGACAACCAGTGGCACCTGGTCCAGCTGCTCACGGATCCGCTTCCAACTAAACTCCTCGCTGCTCATCTCCCAACCCCATGGGCCAAGGTGAGGAGGACTTGTGCCTGCCTACTCAGTGCTAAAATTTATTGGTTAGGCAAGAGGAGAGGACACAGGATTCTCCTTCAGTTTCTTGTGCACATTCTCCTCTACAGCTGCTGAACGTAACTTTAGCAAACATCAAGGAGAACAGGAGGCTTTACTGAATTAAAATATTTAACATACTGGCTAGTCATCGTTCCCTTTGAAACCAATACCCATCTGGGATTTGACTTCATGAAGACTGCTAGAGTCTTTCCATACCATGTCCCAAAAAAGTTCAGAAGGGAAGCACATTGTTGTATACTTTATGTAGGCCCACAGAAAGATTCAGCTTGCAGTGTACATGCACACAAAAGCTTTTTATCTCCAGAGACCTAACCTTTGCTAACTGTCATTGCAAGCATTTTATTTTGCTCACTTAAGTAGCACTATCAATAACCACCTTTTGCTCTAAAGACAAACGTAGTCTGCTTTTCCAAGCTAAGGAAAACAAATTTAAGACTTAAAACACCCATCAGTTGTTCACTTCAGCAATTTGATCACTATCTTATTTATTTATTTATTTCCAGAAGACCCTTCAGGCCAGATAATAGTCACTCACCGCCTGCAACGCTGCGCTTCAGTCCACAGCATGTGTATTTTTTGAGAGCTTCAGTGAAATATGAGAGAGAGGGACAGATTAGAATCTGGCCTGGAATTACAGTTTGAACTCTGCAAAAACGGATACAGCAGGTCAAATTCTCCTCTCAGTTACACCAGAGTAGCATTCCAACAAAGAACAGAAAATCCATGTTTTTAGCCTTCATTTTTTAGGTTATTTATACAACCCAGAATAATGGGGAGTTTTTAGAAGCATTAGAAACATTTGTAAGAAATCTGTGGCACGCTGCATGCTCACCAGCGCATCAGCTGAATGCTTGACTGAAGAATAAAAGTGTGTGGCTCTGTGTGATTTAGGAGAAGGCAGACAGGTCTTACTGCCTTGAAAGTCTCATGCCTCTCTGTGCAATTTCTGCAGTATGGCTGAGTTTAGAGGAAGCTCTCTAGGCAGCAGAAATTTAGTTGCAGCAGCACAGAGCTCAGCAGGGGCAATTTTACTCAGATTCTCAAGATTCCTCAATTATTCTGATTTACTCTAACAGTAGTGATAAGACACAGAGACTTTCATGCCACCATGGCTTGGTGGATGCTGCTTCCCATTCTATTTAGTCTAATTGCATCTGTCATCACCCCATTACACTGAAGACAGTGGTGGAGGCACACCCAAAAACAGTGAGAAGAACTTGACATTTACCTTGAAATGAGAAGTACTGACATAAACAAGGTGGCAACGACTAACACCAATAGGATCCAGTGCAATACAGTCTATGGAGCTCTAGTGTGGGAGCAATGCAAGGCATTGTTGATGTACACAAATATAAGCAGTATTTGGAGCCCCAAGGACATGCAGACACGAGTGGGTGCAAGCGTGAGTTGCACCCACATACACCCATGTGCATGTGAGAAAGGGAATGGGGCATATGCACCTCTGGTGCTGTTGCAGTGAAGTTATTCATGAGACAGCATTTACTGACCCTGCTCCTCTGCTTGCTTACGGTGAAGACACAGGGATACATCTCAACCTGTGATTCTGTGTACCTGGCCAAAACAATAAAACTGCAATCTGCAAATGTGCTCAGACTTCCTCCCCCCCCCCATCCCAAGCTAATAACTTCCTCTTGCATACACACATGAACGTTGTGCAGAAATATTAGCCATTTTTCCCTGCTCCAGCTCTGGTAAGTCAGGTAATTGAAGCTTCAAAGGAGAATCACAGTTTAATGGAGCTGTGTTTGCCAAAGAAGACAAAGGAC
Source organism: Megaceryle torquata (assembly GCA_024611175.1). Classification (NCBI taxonomy): domain Eukaryota; kingdom Metazoa; phylum Chordata; class Aves; order Coraciiformes; family Cerylidae; genus Megaceryle; species Megaceryle torquata. The sequence goes on along the minus strand of JANIJG010004817.1, from coordinate 140,546 downwards.
TTTCATTAGTTTTCTTCCAGCTTATTTACATGACTTATCTTTTTATAAATTCAACTTCCTTCCAAAGTTGATAATGAGGTGCCTTGAAAAAAAGAAACAAATGGAACGGTTTATTTTGTCGCAAGACAAGTGATTATTTTTCTGATAGAGTATGTCTGGTGCAAAGTTTAAAAACAATGGAAGTAATAGTCTGTAGGCAAAACACATAACTGTTCCTGATAACAGTCTACCAGGAAAAAATGGCATTTTTCAGAATTCTGCATAATAGCATTGACAAATACCATCCAGGAGCAGCTGTCACAGTTAATTTCTGCAATAAGATCTAAAACCAGGGATGGCTTTTCAATTAGAAATTATTCATAACTTTTTCTTGGCATTTTATTTCTTTTGCCTGACTAGAGAACTGACATTTCCAAGACAGGAAAAGAACCATTAACATACTAGATTAAAATGTTTTCATGCATTTCAGGCCTTCTCATTCTGACTTGGACACAAACATATCCAATTTCTCCACTGTGGAGTCCTTGTAAAATCACAGGCATGTTGATATTGTCCTAAATTGGCCTCTAAAATGAGGCAATAAGCTTTGTGAATATCTAGATTTTAGTAAAGAAAAAACAGAAGCAAAGCAATTGGATAATTTGAAATAATGATGGAAGATACTTTCTAGGTAATAAGTAATCAAAAAATAGACAGGGTGATTTGCCCTGATCTCTCATTCAGCAGCTGGGATGCATGGAGATTTACACAAAACAACAGAAGGGGACAGATGATCAGAGAAAGGATGGAGCAAAGCATCCCCTCTGCAAGGAGTCAGCTTCAACACTTAAACTGCTTCTTTATGGTCTGCATAAAAACCTGACAAATAAGCACTCACCCAGGGCATCTGACAAATTAATCTGAAGGTCTACTGATGTTAATTTATTCCACAGTTCTAACTTCCAAAGTTAGAACATGCCTCAGCTGAATCTAAATTCACTTGAGAAGCACTCAGTTCTGGCCCCAAGACTCCTGTTTCCAGACTTTTTTTAATACATACATCAGCAAACAAATGGCTTATATATTTGAGTTTCACTCAAAAAAAAAAAAGTCCATGTCATGAAAGAAAAACAACATTAAAGCAAAAGTATATGTGCAATAATCAAACTAAACTAAAAGTTCTAGCATACTTGAGCTGAGAACCTAAATATAGTTTCCAAAGAGATTCTCAACATTTATAAAAATAAAAGATGTCATAATAAGAGCATGTTGCAATACTAAATCTTGCTGAAGAAAGTTCTGAGCCTTATGTGTGTGAACTAAAAGAAGCCAAAGCAAGATTTTTTACAAGTCACTTGACTCAATATTATGGTACATTAACCTTGATTTTTATTACTGATCATCATTTTTCCTCACCAGACCAAAACTCAGAAATACCAATGAAGACACATATGGGGATGTGGAGGAGAGAAATGGGAGGATTTGGGTTGTAACCATTGAAAAAATCCAGTATGAACTCTGTGCTCAAAAGTGAGTGGATTGTCATTGTATCTAACTGATTAACTTCATCCATAATTAAAACCCAGCCCTTCTCTCTACAGGTTATGAATCAAAACATGTCCAAGAACTATGTGGGAGAAAGAGACCAGGATGGGATATGGGCTCAGGTTCAGGGCACAGCTCAGCCTCACTCCATCAAGACTACACTCCATGAGGACAGTAGCTTGCCAAAACATCCGTTTCACTGACCACTTCTTGTTCAGTGGAATATCACATGTTTGCAAATAAAGTTGCTAAAAATAAAAAGGATAGCTGCTCTGCCTTTACACTGATGGGAAAGGCAGATGTTGCCTGTAGCTTTACCCACCACAACTTTATTCTCAATTTACCCACCTCCCCTTGTTTTATGGCTCACCCTGAGGTAAGATACTGGAAGTCAGAGCTGATGATTGCCAGTATGAACCTCGTGCTGGTGTTTATGGTACCTCATACCGGCAGCCTTTTCTGGAAAACAGTTTGGAAAATATTGAGAAACATTCTCCAGTCATTCCAGTGGGAACCCATGAGAGTTCCGAATTAACCTTGGCCAAAAAGGAAGTGAAAAGGGAAGAAAGCAAGTGAAGATAGCACTCTTGATAATGCATCCAGTTTCCATGCCAAAATCCTGCCCTCAGATAGAAATGGGTGACTCGGTCGCTAAACAGATGCTTGAGTGAAGAATTTGGCACCCATGTTTCTAACCACAGGTCACTGCAAAGCAAATCATCGTTGCTGCCCTTCACAGCACTAGAAAAGGTCATTTCCCAAAGATGCAGGGAGTGCTCCGAGTAGGCCAGGAGAAGCACTGTGCCAGAGCACAAAAGGCAGCATGAAGTAGCAGCAAGATCAGTTCGTCTCAACCTCTTCTTGATGCCAGCTGGGTCTTTCTGCAGCCTTTTCAGGTATGACTAAAAGCTGCCTGTGTTTGACAGAATGAGATGGCAGCAATGGGGATGATGTCCCAGATTTTCCATGCTTCTTTTTATCTCTCTCATTAGGGCTCTAATGATCTCATGATCATCCCAAATTCATCCCATTTCATAGATTTAAGAGGATACCCTTTCCTACCTTGTGTTTGCATCCCATCCTGATTTGACAGACCTTTACATTTGTCTGCAATCAAATGTCAGCATGTTACTGTGGGACTTTTGCAAAATAAATATTGGAATTGTGATATTTTTTCCCCAGAGAGATCCTGCACTGTTTTCTACTACACCATATAAAATAGAGAGCAAATGGGCAGAATGCTCTTTGAAGAAGCCAAACAGGTTACTGCAAATACGTTGCCACCCAAAACTAGGAGATGGCACAGCCAAAACTTAGCTCAGGTTTCTTTAGTCAAACTGACAAGTGAATTATTCAGCTGTGGCTCATCTCTAGTGGAAATGCAACATATGCTGAGTATTTCAGTGATGCTGTGAATGCAGTTAGCACAGAAATACAAGCCCAGAGAAACACATGGCTGGTTTTACAGGAGGTGCAACACAGTCTCATCTCAAACGGACTCCCTCATCTTAAATGCGCTTCCATCTATCCATGTATTTTGGAAAAAATGCCTAAACTCCCTAATGGCCAGCTGTATATCCTCTTATCCATAGAGGTGTGCACGCTGATGTGCCTTTGCTGGGAAATCACAAGAGGGTACACACTGGTGAAAATAAACAACTGGAACTTGTAACTTGAAGTTTTTGCTCCTAGCTGGAGGCATTTTTGCTATTACTCATTTGTCTCTCTTTCATTAAGATAAATGATTTGGATGCCTTTATGTATGCAAGCTGGCATGGTGAGGCAGCAAGACCGGACCTCCAGGCCCACCAAAACTCCCACTGCTCCAAAGGAAATAGCTCTGAGAGCATCTGTGCTCAGAGTTGGTTCTGGAATAGCTATTTTGCCATCAGCCCTGTGGACATACCCTTATTCCTGAGCTCTCCGTCCAGATGAGGAATGAGTGGTGAGCTCAGACTCCTGGAAAGAGGGGTTTGAACTCCAGAATCAGTGTCTAACAATGACTTTATGCCACAATACCCTTTTGCAGAATTTCCAGATGTTAGTGCAAGGGAAGTGAAGCAGGCTCCCTGGATGGCTCTCTGCTAAAACTGCAGGAATTCTGCCTTTGATCATATTCCCCTGAAAGAATAAAAACTACTTTGCTTGTAAAGGGAATGTTCCATAGGAGCAGTAGGAGGCAAATCCTAGAACCTCGACTTGCCTGTTATAGTGGCTGATACTCAACTGAGGTTCCCGGCAAGGACAGAGAAATTCACCTGCACACAAACTTCACGTTTCAGCCCAAAGGGACTATTGATACCAAAAGAAACCCCCCAAAAAACCCTAAACAAACAAACAAAAAAAGCCTCTCTGCCTCCAAAGTAGGAGCATTTGAGAATCAAGGGAAAGTCTGAAAGCTCCTAACGAAGGGAAACATTTCCATGGAGAAAATCCTCAGTGCGGGCAAATTAGAACGGGAAAAAATCAAAGCTCTGCAGGGCTTTATGCAACAGTAGCCAAAACCTTGAAAGAAAACATTGTTAAAGGTTCGTATTTTCTCTTTTCTTTGGGGGGACCGTTTCTCCTGGAGTGGCCTACATTCTCAGGCCTGAATGCTCCCAAATTAATTGCTTTGCATCCTCTTCCCTCCCCCCACCCCCTTTTCTTTCTCTCTCTTTAACTTAGTCCCAAGCTGGTGAAGTCTTGGACAGGGCCCGTAATGAACTGGCAGAATGATAAAGAGATGCTGAGCTGGAGGGAGGTGGGGGACCAACAGCTCGCTAATAAGAGCAGGATCCCCTACTTACACCATGCCCCACCGTGGGGAAGCCATTAAAGACCCACAGAATAGAAGAGAAAAGGAAGAAAGTTCTTACAGAGAGACCTCCCCTCCCCAGGCCCTCTCCAGCACTTTTTGAGAACAGAGCCCTCGACACGGCTAATCCCTCCACCGCTTAATGAACTACAAGCTTCCCTTTCACTCGGACAAAAGTTTCTTTCCTTTCTTGGGCCTAATCGCAGACAAATGGTCCCCCCACCATGATGCCTGTTAAAAACCCATTCCCTTTTTTGAGGCTGTAAGGCAGGAGGAATGCCACTGGCAAGAATAGGTACCCTTGAAATGAGCTCCTTCTGCACTTCTGAGAGATAAGTAGGAGATGACATTGGAGCTATAATGGAAAAAATACTTTCACAAGGCAGCATCTGTTGTTTCAGTGGATGCAGCCCCATTTTTGTTCCAGAATGCTTCTGTGCATCTGTCTATATCTTTTCTGTCAGTGAAACAATTACCTCCCACCCTCCCTCTCTCTCCACACACATATATTACTGCTAGGAATGTTGCATGGCTGCACAATAAAGCTGCCACAGCCTGTGCCGAGTTTCATACACACAACAACTTACAGCAAGAAAGAGTTATCAGCTTGCTTCCAAAATGAAATAGTAGGCATGACTTTTACAATTTATTACTTCACAAGGTGTAGGATGAGCGCAAATATTGCCAGTCCCATACAGGAAAAAGGAAGATATGCTATCTGGTAGAGTATAAAAGAGATGAACATCCAAATTTCATTTTGGTACATAAATAATACTTATTTCAGGATAATAAAGAGGCAAAGTGTTTACAGCTCTTATTTCTGCGAAGTAACAGTGAAGCCAGGCCATTTATTTTACTATATAAACTTCGAAATACAGTAAGAATAGTTCATGTTGGATGACTTTTTAGATGACTATTCCAAGTTGATTTCCCCAAGTTTGTGAAATACAGTAGTATCAGAGCTGGGAATGTGCTAGATCTGCTAAGCCTCCCTCCAGTGTGATGTCCTCTGTCTCACACTCCTGTGTGACAAGGTATATAGACTTTACAGCAAGTAGGGACTGTTTGAACATCTAATTGTAACTCCCATCTAGTCAGTGCTGCTGTATTTGGTGAAAACATTTTCCAGGAAAGTTTCCAGAAATAAGCTGAAGGCATCAAAAGATGGAATATCCATCCTTTCCCTCAGCAGTTTGTCTCAGGGAGTTTCACCTCCACTGCCTGGCTTGTTTCTACCTTGCTTTTGTCCAGACTCACCTTTTAGCTCTCGTATCAGCTTATGCCTATCTTTTGCTAAATTAAAGAGCTGTTAATATCCTGCATCTTCCATCCATTTAGTACTTGCACAGTACAATTAGGTCGCCTCTCAGTTTTCCTGTTCATAAAGTTTACAGTTTCATTAAATCTCTTTCTTTAAGGCCAAATCTATCCTGTCACCATTTTTGTGGCTTTTTATATAGCCCCCCTGATACATCAGTGTGCTTTTTAATGCATGGGCCCTTTGGTTGGGTGTAACATCTCTCTGTCTCTCCAATGCTGTTCACATGGTAAAAACCCCTCCTGCTCCCAGCAAATGAGACCACACTAGAGCTTTAGCAATGGCATCATTTACATCAATATACGATCATATTTAAGAAATAGAGACAGGTACTTAGCATCTTAAAATGACTTTTTGGACTTTCTGTGGGAATGGATACTGTTTATTTTCTGCAGCTGGACTAAGGGAAAAGGCAGACTTCAATCTGTGTGCATGACTGGATTTGACTAGAAGAGAAGGGAGAAGGAAAAACTTCTAAAAGTATCCCAGCACAGAGCCTTGGGACACAGGCTTCACTCATGCTCCCATTAAAAGGATGCTGGAGTTTGAATCCATGTCTCACTAGACTTCACATTCAGTTATTTTATATTTTAAAAGGGGGGAAAAAAACTCTCTGTGTGTGGATTAAATGAGCAGCTGTTATTCAGTTAAGACCAAATGCTCACAGTGGATAAGTTTATATCAATGAGCAGGTCAAATAAGAACCAAATCATGTCTCAGGGGCATCACACGTTCAGCATTTCCTTTCCTGTTACAAACCACCACAGTAACAGTAACTGCAGTTTCCTAGCAGGCTCCTGTGTAGATACCCATGGTTTGGGGTGTGTCACCAGCAGCCCCCAGAGCCTGTCTGGGAACTCACAGATGTACTTTTCCCTGCAGGACTCCCAGAAGCTCTTGCTCTGCTCTCCTGCCCCTATACTTCTTTTTGCCTGTGCTCTGGATAGATCCAACAAATGCAGAAGCAGTTGAGGAAATGACAAGTAAGAACCCTAACACGATCAGAACTGTGCGAAGTGGTCTCGCATCACTGCAGAAGAGAAAGAAGCCACCTTGAGCCACCACATTTATCTAAAACAAGGGTGATGATGCATGTTTGGACCAACGAGGCTTTAAACTCCTAGACAGATTCAGGAAAATGCATTTTTGATAGAAGAGGTCTCTTCTAAGGCTACTTCCCACTACTACACCACTGAATTACGGCTCTCTTAGGAGAAGCTCTCCCCATTCAAGTGGCAGAGCCCCCCCCTCTCCCCCCAATATCCCGGTTACTCCAGACTTTTGCAAAAGTAGCACAGAGCTTATCATCACCAATTTGCAGCAGAGTTCACACCACTGGCTAGGTGAATCTTTGCCAATGTCTGCAAAGCACCTAGGATGTGAGAAGTGGCGAGTATTAGTACTTTCAGCTATGCATTTCTGACTCACTGGAGCAGGCTCACTTTCAAAAGGCTGGATTTGGTTCTTATTTCTCTCAAACTCATCTGCCCATCAGTACTTGAAGGGTCAGGCATGGGAGGAGGGGACTTCTACCCAGCAAATCAAGCAGCTACAAAACAAAAGGAATCCCATTCAATTATTCCCAGCAAGCGGATTAAGCAATGAAAGCGACATACAAGTCCTTTGTGTGGTATTTTTGCAATTATGTTCATTTTTCCAACATTAGCGAAACACTACTAGAAACCAGACACCATGCCCAATAATGCGAAAACAAGACAAAAGAATGGAGCTGAGAAGGGGAAGAAACAGAGTGAAAAATGCAGAACAGTAAACCTTTCCTCTTAGCAAATGTTAAGTACCAGTGATGGCACATTATAGCCAGGTCCCCAGACTCGTGCAGCAAGGAACTAGGAGCAAAGCAGCAGATGGTGGTGCAGCAGATTAGAAATTGCTACCAACTGCCTGTCTGGAGAGCTTTGCCTGGGATTATCGACTTGAGAGTAGAGCAAAAACCTGTAGTGAGAGACATGAAAATGTAGGCATCCTTGAAACAGGAAGGGTCCAGGCTCCACAGAGATCTAATCTGCCCATGTGGACTCAACCCTGCCAGTGCTGGAGAAAGTAGGCAGAAAGGTTTTGTGAATGTGTTACTAGAAAAAGCAACTGGATCATCTTACTATTGTGAATTGGTGCAGCTGCACTAGCACCAGCAGAATGAAGTCAAAATGTACTATCTGAGATTTGGGCTTCAGAGACCAGGCAAAAGATGATGAAGGTAATTGTCTTGTGATCGGCTTTTAAGAGTGGGAATGAAAAGACCTTCTATGGTCTGTGTATGTCCAAGAAGGAAATACTAAAAATGGATTGCTTCCTTGTGGTTTTTTTTAAAGACCACTTACACACTCTGACCAGGTAGGACTAGAGCAGTTCTGACAGGCCTTGTAGTCTTTCTCTGCACTCTTCCAGAGCATGGTGTGCAGTGTGCTGAACTCTCCATGTCTCTCTCTGGTTTCTGGCCACAAGGATTCAATGCACTAAGACTTCTCAAACAGAAACATACCTGTGGTGGGAGAGTTTTGAGTGTACAAAATGCTTATACAGTGCTCCTTCCTGTGAAAATCAACCGTTAATTCTCCTTTTCCCCTCTATCCCTTTTGTCTTCCAGGTGTAATTGTAGAGTGATACATTAGCATTTCCTCATTAAAGTGCCATTACAGAGCAACACTTTTCTCCTAAAGTGCTGATAAAAACTGACATACAACATTTGAGGGATTATCTTCTTTACTGTTGGCTGTTTGGGACAGAGACTTCAGCACAGTGACTGAGAGAGGAGAGCATTGTGTCACTCTTTGGTGTGCAATAAGTGTCTAACAAACTATTTCATTCAGAACTTCATTCACAAAGTCACCCTCTTGTTAAATAGTTCTCAATTAAATTCCTGTTAACTACCAGTAGCTACTAGTTATCAGTGTGTCTCTAACTACAAGGTGACAACCACCACATCTAAGAATGAATTAAAGAGGGCAAAAGAACTGACTTCAGACTTGATTGGATATAGCCTTTCCTTTATATGACCAGGGATATTTTCCAGAGGAAAAGTTAGATGAAAGCTTGTGAGGAGATCTACTATATCAGGATGGGTCAATGTGCATGTATGCATATATTTATCACCATAGACCTCCCAAGGACTCAAAGCGCCTTCTGCAAAGGGATACAGTTTCTTTACTGGGTGATGTCCAAGCATCAACTGCTGTCATTGGTTTTAACTAATGTAACATTCTGACAATGAATGGTAGCAAGTCGCATGCCACATCCATGGGGCTGAACCAGTGTGTGTTCGCACATGGACTTTTGAAAGCACATTTTCCTTGATGAGCCTGTAATTTGACTCAGTTGGTCAGTGCAATGTGTGCTAAATGGGATGGGAGAGTCCTTCACGGTATCATTCACACAGCCAAAGATCTGAAGCAAATCTATTAAACACATTATGTTATTCCAGATATTTAGCTGTGGAAACAAGATCAGGACCTGGCTTATGATCACAAGAAAAATGTCCCTTATGACCTTTGTCTTTCAAGAGTGAGGGGAAAAATCTGCCACTTGAACATATATAAGGTTTACTGATACAGGTTTCAACCTGGACCAAAGAGGACCTAACATGTTAAATCAAAGTACATAAGTACTACAGAGCAGTTCAGATTTGGGGTTCCAGTTGTCAGTCCAACCAAATGTTGATCTCTTTCTATTCCAGCATCTTCCAGCTAGAGCAACACAGGATTCCCAGTCTCTCTTGAGAACACAAAGCTCCAAGTAGTCTTGGAGTTTTACTATACAATACCCACACACATATACTTTAGAATTGCACCTTTGCCTCAACATGACCCCATTTAGTTTATGAGAAAGCAACTTAATAAAATCGTTTTTAAAAAAGAGTGAGAAAGGGAATCTCCTCCTGTAAATACTGCCCCACAGTCATGAAGGAAGCCCAGTCCCCAGCAAGGTAGTTGTCCCTGTTGTCAAGGGCAAATACAAAGAGGTGAAATACCCATCTAGTTCAGCGCTATCTCTTTAATGCCAGATATATATATATATTTAAATGGTGTGTATATATATAAAAAATCATTTTGTTTGACACAAATTAAACCATTTCCCCTTAGTACAGGTGCTCAGAAAATCAGTATTTTCACATTGTGTTTGTCAACCAAATGAGAATTTGGTGGGAAATGAAGTACACAGGCTGCCCCACTAAGGCTTTTTCCAAGAAGACTGGTGGCATCAGCAGCAAGATGTGTCACCACTTTCTGGCAAAGAGGGTGGTTAGTGGGTCAGATCCTGCCAACGATGCCATGAACTGTACCTCGCCAATGCACACTGGGAGATGCGGGGAAGGAGCAGTCTGGGTTAACTGCCATTTCCATGAGGAATAAGCCCTGCTTACACTGGCCAAGGCAAACGCTGGCCTGTCCTCCCACCTGCCACAAAGGTCAGGGGCTGGTGGGACCAAGCCAAATGCTGGCTGTCATCTACTGACTCTGTGCCATTCCCCATGCAGACGAGGCTCTGCTTTTCCAATACGAAGCTAGAGCCAGACCTGGCAGATGCTCTTCATTGGTGATGCCAGGACTTTTGCCTTGGCTTGGCTTCTCCTGTTTGGATGGGAGTCATCTTTAGCGGCAGACAGGCTGACGCCTGACGAGGGCTGCCCTGAAGGCAGGATGTGACCTCTCGGTGATGACCGAGGGCTCCCTTTTCTCTCACCTCTGGGTCCAGGCTCCAACCCCAAAGGCAGAAAAGGGACAAGCCTGAGATGCACAGGGGTTCTGGATCTACACTTTGCTGCTCAGAAGATGAAGGCAAGAGATGTGGTTGCTCTAACCTCTGCAGAGAATTTAAGTCTATAAAATAGCAGAGCTGGCAAAGTTACTTTTAAAGACGATGCTTTTTGTAATGAAGACAAACAAAATCTGTTAAAAGAAATCTGTTAAACTAACCCCCCAGTTATAATGGTCTTTTTACATCAAATGAGAATTTAGTAGCTTTATTGCTTTCACAATAATAATAATAATAAAAAAAAGATTCACTTCTCAGGAGACACAAATTAAATATTTGCCTTCTTTGCTGATAGAAAGGGAGAGGTTTCTCTCATCTGCTGCACAAGTAATTTGTGTGCTCTCCTCTCATGTAACACTATCCCTCTCTGCCATCAAAGCAGTGTGGGTAGATTTTAATCACTGCCTTTACTTGCTCTGCTTACAAGCCTTGCCTTAGAAGACAGGTCTCCCTTCAGAGATGGATTTTACCATCAAATCCCTCTTTTGAATGCCACACCCATCGCACAAGATCACAAAGAAAGGGGATTGTTTAAACACAAAACCACAACTGTTTGATCACAGCAGTGTTATCACTCATAAATGCTACAGAATATTTAAAATCTCCAGGTATTTATGTAAGAAATAGTTAATCCCTGCTCCATGTCTTAAAGACATAATATTCCTTCTTCACTGAAGAAGGAGAGTTGACCTAAACTCAGAAAGTAAGAATGGCCTTACATACACAGGACATATAAATAAATGATACTCCCCTTCTTATGTATTAGACATCTACTTAAAGATTATCCCAAGTCAAAAGACAGGAACTAAACAACCTCGGGCTATGAAAACATGTGGATCCAACAGAATTAAGGCAAATCTCCAGTAAAATATCAAGAGGATATCCTGCAGCATAGAAATTAAGGACTCTTTCCTCATCTGAACCAGACATAAATTCTAGCAGAGTCCCTCTTTCAGGTTAAACAGCTTTCTCATTGGTTTCAGTGTTGGTTGTGTGTTATTTCTGATGCAAGCACTAAGCAAACCTATAAGCTCATTGCACTAAAAAAATGAAGACAGAGAACATTAGGGAAGAAATACACAAAATATCTTGAAATAAATCACTGCATGGCTGACCTTACAAAGTGGTATGTTAAAAGTATTGCAAAAGTGACTACCAGAGCTCTTGAGAGAACTTTGAGAATGAAACAAACTGAAGAGCATTGAAAAATGTCAAATTTCTACTCTACGGAAAATTCTGACATTTCAACATTTGTTTTATATCCCAGGTGTAAAATATTGACACCTTTGAGTATTTGTCTAATGGACCAAAATATCAAATATTTCATTTTCATGTTGTCAAATCAAAACAAACCATGCTAATATTCTCAAAAATTCAACACCCTATTTGGATATATTGAAAAAGCCTGAAATGCTTTGTTTCTCACTGTATTGACTCTAGACTGTCTTCTCCTCCTCTTGCACATTGCCTTATGGGACATGTAGTTCCTGGACATTCCATCTTCTAATACGTATGCAGAATGACTGATTCTTGCAATGGATCAAACAAGTTTGCACAGGAGGTATAAGTATTGTGTTTCAAAAATAGACCATGGGAAAGAATGTAAGACTAAAGTATAACTGCTAGAAAGGGTTTACTGCATTAATAGAAGAAACTTAACACCTTATTGAACTGACTAAAACAAAGTCAGTTGGGTCAGATTCAATTAAAAAAAAAATTGTAATCTGAATCGTGCATACTCAAAACTTCTTTGGGACTTTTCCAACAGAAGGACTGTCATTTTTGGCATAATCAGAAGTTTTCTGAATTAATGGTTTTATAATTTTATGGAAATTCCATTTTCTACTAGAAAACATCGCCAGGAAAAACGATTCTAAAGAGCTTTCATAATCTTTGTCAGTCGAGGCAGCAACCATCTTTCTGTTCATTGTACACTGGCTAGTATGATAGGGTCCCAGTTTGTCTTGGGGCCCTTAGATGTTACCATGTTACCAATACAAACAAATACTAGAAAAAAATACACTCCCATTGCTTTGTTTTGTAACAGCTTTTTTGGATTTTTTTTGTGGCATCTTTCTTACATCTCCAAGCCATAAGTGAATTTTACGTTCGTGAAGTTTCTTACATTGCCATGTAAAGAACTTGTCCTTGGATCATGAAAGCAGCTGGTGAGGCTTCCCACCCATGGCAAAACTTTCTGAACATGGCCCAAATGCCAGATTTACTATGAAAAGACCCAGAAGAGAAGCCTTACGTTGATTTCTTCTACTTCACCGACACATCACCAAGCAGGTTTTCTCCTGTAGCTAGCAATTCATAGGCAGGTGAATAAGTGACATATTTCATGCTGGGCTTCATTCTTATGGCACACACTACTCCTCCAGGCAAGAAAATTTATTTTCTGGGCCTGGGGTAAAGTATTTGACAGTAACTGATCAGGACGAATGGCTGCTGTGTGCCTCTCCAAGTCAGCGAAACACAGTAACGCGCTATCCAGAATTCGTAATACCGCAGCTTAAAACACATTAGGAAAATAGCCCGATCGATAAATCCTCAATGAATGCCCTAGCACATTGCTGCGTTATCACACGAGTGGAAACAACAAATGTGTCACTCCAGTGATTGTTTGAAGTGAAATCACGTGGAACGCCTCATTTGGAGCACAGCCCAGTCGGCCTCTCTGAAACCGATCCCGCTCGCACCATGTTAACGAACGCCAGAGCGTGAAATCCAACCTCGCATCTGCGCCTCTGCGATCTCATTTTGTCCCAGCTACGTGTCAGCGTCTGTTTTTATTTTCTGGCACCTTAAGCAAGTGTTAGCAACTCTAAATAATGAGTGACACACGGACACTTTGCTGGGAACAAGCACCTGGACTAGAGCATGGCATTCATTAAACCCCGACACATTCACCCTCTGCACTCTTTTCAGTACCTTCCTTTCTTTCCCTTACCACACGATTACTCATGTGCCTACTGGCAATGTGAGAAATGGAAATACAGCATGCCCCACTGGCCTAACAACTGGACCATGATTCCAGCAAAACTCTCCTCCTCTATAGACCCTTTTATCCTTTCTGCATGGCACATTTAATAAAACCACAGGCACACCTTGGTCAGCTTTCTCATTAGAGAAGCTTAGGCCCTTTTTTTTTTCTTCACTGCATTAAAACCAGGGATACCATACACAGGTGCAGTCAAGTTAAAAGAATATTTAGGTTTTGTTTTAGAGGAGAAAACAAATTTCAGGGGAAACTGCATCTCCACAGCCTTGTAACACGCAAAAAGCCTGAATTTTTGATGCACATCTTCCATCTCTGAAGCTGAACTTCAGAGAAAGTAAAGAACAGTGTGCACCATGATGGTGTTGAGACTTGTGTAACTACTCACAATCACTAGAGAAGGAAAGGAAAAGGCATATCAGTCAATCTTTTTACAAGCTTGGGGAGGTGAATGAACATTGAAGTTTGTATTCTTGGAGAAATAAATAGAATAATAAAACAAATGTACCTTGTCACCTTAACTGCTCTAGCCTATGGCATCTTAGTTTCTAGTAAAGGACAGACAAACCAAAGAAACCTAAAGTGACTTTCACATTTAGCTCCAGATCCCAGTTTCTATATCTGATGAGTCAACAGAAACAGAAAGATACGGAAGGAGATGCATGTTGGGTAACCTGTGGGTGATCAGGAAGTTGCCAGCAGTCATCCTCCCCATAGGGTTTGCTGAATTAAATATCTAATATCCTCCAAAAAGAAAGCTGTGTCTGGAATGGTGAAGGGATTATAATGGCTATGTCATACTCAGTAATGCTAGACAGACTAAACATTTCTAGATTATGGGAAGGAGGAAGAGAGATTAATAAACTTTACCTACAGCAAGCTCAGACCAATGTGCTAAGGAAGGGATGACCATGAGGACTTTTCACAGAGCATTTGCTTTCCCTGGCTGACCATCCACTGCCATTAGCAAAGACAACGACTGCTCCTTAAGCCTTTAGCCATAACATGTGTGTTTGGTGTTGTTTTGTTTTGGTGTTTTTTTTTTTTTTTTTTTTTTTTTTTTTTTTTTAAATCTTTCCAGGGCATACTTGCAGTATTTACCTGAGCAACCCACGCTGCCTGAATTTCCCCATGGCAAAAAACTGTCTTGGCTAAAATGATGTGTGAAAGTAATACTAAAACATTAAGAAAAAGCATATACATACACAAATATAAACATACAGGTTCCCTGAAAACCAGGGAGAAGAGAAGATTAACGATTAAGAATGTCATTAGCCTTTAAAAAACAGTCTGCAAAAAACTCAAGTTAAAGGAGTGAAACACCAGGGACTCATCAAGCCAAAATCAATAAAGCAGCATTTAAAAATCCATTTCCAGTTCAGGATAAGCCTGCTGTAGTATAGGAAAGGAAAAAACATCAGTGGTAGCACAGAAAGGAGAGAAGCAAAAGCAAATGGTGAAGACTGCATATCCTGAGAAGCCAGATGACTGTTAGAGCAGAAACTGCATGACCTGCTGAATAGGTTGATGCAAAGTGCATACACCTATTCACTTGCTGTATGGTGAGGCCGGAAGAGCACAGAGCTTCAGGTTGTGAGACTCAGTCTTCAAAGGCAGAGACTTCAGAACAACCAGCTCATCTTGAACTCTCAGGCAAAAATCTGTGGTGAAAACAGCAAATGCATTATGTGAATATAAGGAGAATGCTACACAGAAGTGGATGGATGATGTGACTGTGCACAGTGGTATCTGAGATAGCATTCTGGGTTCAGAAAGTAAATGGGGGGGGGGAAGTACAAAAGTGAGCCAAAAACAATCAAGAGAGCAGGAGTAAGTACTTATAAATGTTAAATTACTCAACATATCCTAATAGGAAGAAGGCTGACAAGCAAGTTAAGTCCCCTTAAAAGATACTGCTACATAACCAACACACAGAATTGGGGCCTCTGCAATCCTGCCAAACCAGGCAGAATATAAGCCAGTGGCTGGCAGTGGAAGTCAGCAAATGACAGAGGAGAATTTGCAACAGCACAATTTTTTACATTTCATTCAGCAGCATCTTCAAACCCATGAGTAAACAATGTTCCAAACTTTTCCTGGACACACACATAGATGTAGAGCTCTAATGTGGGACTGAAGAAGTCAACTTTTCAATTAAAATCTTTTCTGAATTCCTGAACTGTCATTTTTCAATAAACAAAAAAACAAATGACCAAATGCAAATGTCTCACCAGTTTTTCCAAACTAAAGGATCCAATGTGGCATAGGTGGCAATTGTGATGACATTTGACACTATCCTGTAATCCAGTTTCATTCTTCCAGCTGGAGAATGGAGACAGGATGGCTTGAAATCTGTGTAGCTATTTGATTTTAAAGGCTTAATGGGCAAATAAAAAGCAGTGTAGGCCAATGACACCAAATTTGCTGTACGACATGTAGTCCGCTGGATCCAGATTTTATACGTGTCCTCTGTGTGCTTGCTCTGATACAAACAGTTACAGAAAACCAGAAATATGTGCTGTCTGGGCAAGATGGACTGGAATTTTGTCCTTGCTCGTGTCTGATCTGTTCACACAGAAGTCAGCAGGATCAGCCAAAGGAAGAGAAGTTCTCAAGACAGAAGGTATTTAACAACAACAAAAAACCCTAAAAAATTTGATCATGAAGGAAGAAAGGTCATGGGGAGCAGAGTATGCATCTTTATATTCTTTGTTTTGCATTGTAGTGTGTGACTAGCTCTTGTCCACTAACTTAATCAGGAAGACATATTTTAGCGAGTGACAAGTAAGAATGAATACAGTCAGTCTTGTTTTCACCACAGGACACAGAGATTGGCTTTGCATGTCTTTTTGAAACATTCATTTGCAGGGCAAAATGGGAGCCTGAGGGCAGAGAGCTTCAAAAAAGAAAAAAATATATATCCCCAAAGTCATCTAAAATATAGGGCTACAGTGTCAGCTAGTGTAAATGAATGTAACTCCACTAAGGAGCAAAAGCATCATTAGTATAAACCAGGAGAAGATCTGTCCATGACAAACTGAAATTGTGCCCTTGGTCACATCTGATGTATTCACAGAAATATGCATGCCTTCTGGGGCAAATTTTACTATCTGCTCAAGTTTGTTTGGGGAGTATGTGCAGCTATGTCTGCTGGGAGAAACAGGAGGGGCAGAGGGAGTGCTCTGGCATAAAAAGCACTACATCATTAAACATCTCAAGGAGCAAATTCCACCCTCAGTTGCACAGAGGACAATTAACCCCCTCCAGAGCTCTGCTCCAGATGATCAGTCCAATGCCCAATTCTCACCACTACTGTAGCAAAACTCCTGATAGAGCCATGCTCTTTGAACACTGTGTTGGCACAAAATAGGAGCCACTTTGCTGAAATAGTCATTGTACCACACAGCCACTGCCTGCAAGTGGAACACAATTAGAAATAAGAGAGAATTTATCTGTCATGAGTGGCAGCGTGCTCCAGTTCAGAGCAAATTCCTTGCCATTTACGCATGGAGCTCTGTGTGGTTTTAACCTTAGCATAGTCACTGGTGAGTCAATAGTAACAGAAGAGGTGGGGGTGGAGGATGATTTATTTTTCCTTCTTGCTGCTGCAGACCAACTGCATATTTTCCTTGTCAACAGCTGTGGTTCATATACACTATAGAGATAGGCAGAAAGAGGAAAAAAAACCCACCCAATAAACAAGATGTAGGACTCTGAGGAATTGCTATTACATGCTGAGCATGCCAATATAATGCTATTCACAGTCTCCTCTCTAGGTCACTAGAGATTCCAGCGACCTTTGTCCAAAACAGTTGCTCTTCCCCAGGAGTCTGTGCAAACTCTTGTCCTTCTGCCCTACTGCCAAACCCCAATGGAAGTTTTAACCAAAGAAGGGTGAACAAGTCCCACTTGTGCACCTCACTGAAGTGCCTCTGCTCTTCACACCAAATTACCACAAGTCTGTCTACCCTCTTCCTTTGTATCTCATCCCTCTTCCATGCTTCTCTTCTGCTGCCTTCCATGTGACTGCTCATGTCTGTAATCCCTTCCCAGTCCCAGAACTCTAATGCTTTCCACGCGTTTCTGCTGGGAGGTTTTACTGATGTTAGAGTCCAGAGGGACACATAATCTCGACGCTGACAGGCAGTGACACTCCTACTTGCTTTTCACCTTCTCCATACACAGCATCTTGCTGATGGCTTAGGATATTGGAAACTCCAAGAGGACAACTCTGGCTATGCTCCCCTTTAGCATACAGACAGTGGAGCTGCTGTGTCTATCCCAGCATCCTCTTTGTCATAGTAAATAAACAGCCTGCTCCAATGGCAAATTAAATGTGGAAATCTAAACTGCTGCTAATGTGATGCCATAAAAAAAGTGACGGCATAAAAGAATGTGATGGTATAAGAATGTGATGGCATAAGAATGCTGTTTTGGCTACCACAGCTCAGCTGATAAGGGGTAGTTCATTAAATGATGATCACATCACCACTGTTCTACTAAGTTGAACCAAGTGAAGTTGCTTGAATTTAGCTGTAAATTCCATAGCACCTTACCAGCAGGAAAATAAAAGTACATTCAGACTCAGCCCTCTGCCTCAGCTTTCCTCAGCAAATATTGTCAGCTGTCTACAAACACAAAACACAAGTGTTGACCTAAACCTTCAAATACCATCTGAGCCAAACTAAAATAGTATTCAAAGGGCTAGGAATTCCTTGATTTACTCTAAAACTGTCCTGAATTATTCTGGCACTTTCCAAGAAACCTGATGTCACAGTTACATGATAAAGGCTGTTGACTGAAATGTTGATAAACACTTACATTGTGATAGTGCCTCAAAAAAATCTGTCAGGTCCCCACTGTCTGCAGCACTCTCTGGAAGTATTCAGCCTACTGAAACACCAAATCATTTTACCTGGCTGAAGTGGGGGAGGACAAGAAATTAAGGTCAACTTTTTAGACTTCCAGTGAAATCCAAGCAAGCCTATTTGTACATGCAGTTTTGAGGTTACTTTTTTTCTGTAGAGGAGCTCATCAGAAGTTGGAAATCAGTAGAAAAAACAAAATTTGATTTTCCACTGTCTTGCTTTCACCAGAGAGAAGGGTTTTTTGGGGAAAAATAACACAATATCTGAGCTTCTCACAGCAACCGTGCTATCCAATTTTCTCAGCTTGCGATCTCATTTCATGTATGTAATACTGGCTCCAAAAATGGCTCGTGGAGAAAATGATGTTACAAATACAAGCGTATCAGGAACAGATGCTGGCCTGCAGAAAACTAATTATTCTCAGGTGGAAGAGTAAGCACTTAGAGTGCTCAAAACAATTTTAATATTAATCTTCATAAATAAATAATAGAAATTACTCAGTGATAGTCACAGTGGTCCTACAGCCAGGCTGAAGCCTGGTTTGAAAGTAAACTCTTTGGAAAATGGAGCAGCATTGCTGGCATTTCCACAGCGCTGGTTGGAAGGAACGCTATAACCATTGATTGACGCTTGACTCCTTCCAGATAACCTTCAGGGGTTGCACAAGAACAACCTCTCTCTGTACCCACTTGCCTTCCACTCCCACTCCCCAGAGAAGAGCATTGTATCCGCCCAGATAGACTGGAGTTTGATACTGGCAGCCACAGCAATGAGAACAACAAAACACAAAAACAATCTTGCTCTCCCGGGCTAGGCGCTGAGCTATGCCTACATGTCTGGAGACAGATACTTTCCTGCCTGGCTTTCACAATGCCAGCTTCTCTTGTTGTCCAGCACATCCTACACAAGGAACCGCGTATCTGCTTTCATTCACAAAGAAGGATCATCCACGGAGCAGGACCTCCCTGTGCCTGGAGGGAAATCTTTCACTTGGTGGGTTTTATAAGGGCTATCTTCCAGTTTGCTCAGCAAATATATGGCCTGACCCAAAGATCATTTAAGTCAACAGAAAGAATCATCTTGAATTCTATAGGCTTTGCCTCTTGGCGCTCCGGAGAGCAAGGAACTGTAGTCCTCATAAGAAGGCCCTGGGCCAAAAATAGGGTTGCACGCATGACACAACTCTCACCCCAACCCCATTCTCATCCCCCACCTGCTGCTTCAGGTCACAGTTTTGTAGCCACAGGAAGATGCTTACATCACGGTCCTATTGACACAGGTCAGAGTTCAAGGAAGCCATGTAAATCAATGTGTCTAAATAGGGCAGAGCTGGAGCTGGGTGGAGGAGAGAGGGAAAGTAATGAGAGCAGAACCATCTCTTTGAAGAACAAATGCACATTTTTACAGTCCCCTAGGTGCATTCTTCCTCTACTGAAAACATGTTCAGATGCTGGTTGGCTTATATGCCTTCTGAGAAGAAGGGCAAGGAGCCCTATTCAGACCATGAACAAGATCTTAGCCTGTGCTCCAGTTTACCCTGTAAAAATCCTAGTGGCATGGAAGGGAGCCAGTGCATTAGTCCTGTATTTTCCTATGTGTTGTACCAAAGAGGCTGAACATTGTGTGTTCCCAAAAGGTTAGTGAAATCAGACAGCTCTGGCATACAGCAGAAGTCTTTACAAAAGGGTGAAAGCTAAAAAAAACTAAACCACCACCAACATAGTTAGCAAATAAAACAGGGCATGTTTTTGCACTAAACAACAGTACATCGTTTAACAACCTTTCACAAATCTTCATTTATCATTAATCTGAAGGCAACCTCTTTTTCCCTAGCTGAGGATGTGTGAACCAGCTCCTTTATACTCCAACATTACTGGGTTTCTTGTGTAGTTCAGAAGACCTCGAAGATATTCCCATTGACTGTAATTACTACAAAGTGTATTAGTGCTTCACTCTCGCTCACAGATTTCCTGCGCCTCATTAAGACTCTAGGAGTGTCTGGCAAGAGCATTTAATTACAAATGAGTGCAAACTGATAAAAAGGCCTTTTGATTCTTTTGTTCATCTGTTTGTTCATCAGTAAACGGTAAACTCAAGGGACTGAAGAGGAAAGCCCAGGACAAAATGAGTGGAGGAACAATAAGAAGGGAGAGTCAACATCCAGGTGTGGGACATCGACTCAGCAAAAGCAAATTTCATGCTGAGATCCAAGTAACAAGGGTAGACACAGTATTAGAAATGCTTGACCTTTCTTCCTTTTAAAAACAAACCATGTTTGAAAGACATCTGAAAAGCATTTACAAGACAGGACAGTTCTATAGATGGGGATAGGCTTCTAAAGGGAAGTGGTGATCTGCCTGCCAGTCTCCATCCACTTAGCAAGCATAATCCAGCCTGTCTTCGGCAAAGCCTCTTTACTGATGTCTGATCTACACTAGAAACATTATACTTGCATGGTGTTATTGCCAGACCCTTCCTTGCTCAAACAGCCACTGAAAATTATCATACAGACAAAATCCTGCTATTGATAATAAATCTATTTATTCCAGCTGAGAAGCTGGTCTTAGGATTCATTTTCTCTGCAAGAAAGTCCTAGCAGAGATTCACGCAAAGAAAATGATCCCCAGGTAAAAGCAACATTCATTTGGTTTCCTGGAATTATATCACTTTTATTAAGTGGCTGCTTCAGCAAAGAAATTGTGTGGGCCATCAGCCTCTCACTTCTGTAGCTTTCAGTGAAATCTCCGACTTGTCTTCAGCCCTTTTAAGCCACAAATATTGCTCCTGATCAAGTTTCTTTATAAACTGCAAAGGCAGATACTGCATTTTGCAGCAGACAGCAGTGGCCTAACTTTGCTGCTCTGCAGTCACACAAATCCTCACCTATATTCTTCACTGGAAATGCAAAAGTCTTTAGATAACAGATCCTAATTTTTAAGCAGCTACATCAAGCACAACAGTGAAAGCCCAACAAGTGACTTACCTTTCAGGCCCTGATGAAGAAAAGAATTAATTGCCTGAGGCAAAAGCCCCAGTATTAGCAATATCCCTGTCTGTCAATTATCTCGAGAGATCCCTGTAAAATCCCTAAAGAAAAAATGTCTAGCTCCTACTCTGGCAATGAAAGGTCCTTGCCATGTGAGAAAGACACTGAAGACGGATATTGAAACCAGTGTGCCATCTCAGAAATAAGGCAAAAAGCCTCCATTTTGTTGGCATGGTCTACTGGATTGGGCTAGAAAACAGGATAAAAATGAATTATTCCATGGCAGCAACTATTTTCCTTATTCTTTTCTGAATTTCTTTTGGATAACGTGAATTTTAACAGTGCAGGATCACAGTCATTGCAATGACTGCTGCTTTTGTTATTTATTATTTATTCCTTAGCTATTTCTCAGACACTCCATAGAAGCTGTGAGACACACAGGCCAGGAGCACAAAGCACAAGGTGACATGGATATGCAAACAAGTCTTATGTCTGGGTTGTAGGCTTTGAGTCATTATTATTTTCTTGTTAGGTAACTAAAGATTAAGATGCAATGGCATCAGTCATCCTTCCTGGCACCTGTCTGGCCACAGGAGTGATAAGCAACACAACCCACAGTATTGCTTTTAGTAGAGGACAGGCACAATTCCCTCCTCTGGCTACCCGGAACAATATACTTCAGTCTTATCTGCACAGGAGAAAAGCATCGTGATAGCAAACATACTTGTTAGCACAACATTCAAAGTAATTTGTCCTTCTGAACAATGATTACTGCTTTTAAAAGCATATTAAGTGATCTCAGATATTCTACAGAAATCCAAGCTAGTGACTGGTTACTATGTTTGACACTGTGCCTTGGCTCAAGTTCTTTGGAAAGTCAAGGACAAGCTTATCTCTCTACCTGCAAATGACTTAACTATCTTTACTTTTTAACAAAAAAAGTTGGTTGAAATATTTGGTTGCTGGATTCCCTGCTGCTTTCTGTTCTGTGTATTCTGAGGCACTGAGCTGCTACAGGTATCTTTGATGACCCTCAATGAGAAGCAATCCAGCATGGGTCTGGATGTGCACCCAGCATCCAGTGCTCCCCACTCCACCAGGGATGAAATTCACCAGCTGCAGCTGTTCAGACAACTTTCCTATCGCCATCCCATGATGCAATGTCTCCTGTTCAGAAATTACTCAGAAATCCCACTTATGAAAACAGGACACAGGAAGAGGGTTTTTAGGACACCCAGGACAGGCTGGCAGAACCACAGCTCTGTCAAAATATGTGCCCCTCTGTGGGCATAGTAACGTTCTTGCATGGTTAAGTGAAGCAACCTGCCATGTTCCAAATAAGCACCAGCTGCAATTTTCTCTGTATTTTGAAGATTACATGTGGCTCTCAAGAGTCTGGCAAATTGTCAACACAGCCCCTAGTCTACTGCAATTTAAGTGCCCTTAGCCCAAATGGTATAAAAAAACCCAGTTACAAAAACTCTGAAAATAAAGGATGATGTTGGGTTGGTGGCTTTCAAAATATTTCTTAAAATCCTGGGAGTGCCTTCTGTAGGCATCTACTTTCAGGCAAAACTTTAAAAGCCTGAGCTGCCATCACTTTCCAGAGAAGCTGTCTTAAAGGCTGTATTTAGAAGATCTTGTCAAAAAAGCTTCCTTTAAAGCAGGCTACTTAGTCCTACCAAGAAAAAGATGTAACTTATACTCATTTGCTTAACTTTTAGCTATTTCCATACACACATTTTTTAAAGGAGAGAGATGACTGGGCTACCCCCTAAATGTAAATTAAACCATCATAAAAAGCTCAAAGAAAATGACAGCTTTGTGCCTAGTAAAACCCAACACAGTATTTTCCTGGCAGTGTGCAAATGACTGATCCAGTGGTTGCTATCTTTGCAAAACACTCAAACTGTGAAATGCTTCACTGGTTGGCAGTTACCAAAAACTTGGGCAGAATCAGGCTTCTGTGATTTGAGCACTGCTTAGCATCTGTCATGAGAAAGGCTGAGGATGAGTTTTCTACTTCTGCAGGAATGTAATGAAACTGAAACAGGAAAATCTGAAAGCATGAGGAATGAAGCGAGCAAACAGAACAGCTAAGTTCTAACTACTACTGAAGTGTTCTTCAAGAGTCTTTAATCATCAAACATTAATGTGATCCTGTCTTCTTGGGGATGATTAGATGATCTCTTTCTGTAAGTCTTTTCCAGCTCTTACATCTATGATTCATCCCTCTTTTGGGCAAAACATAAAAACAGTGTGCTGATCTTTCATCATTATTAAAAATCTCACTGCATTTTTCACAAAAGCAAAGATGTTTGCTCTAGCCAAATTTCCAATTTGTGTAATTGCTGTACCCTGCCTACCTAAAAAACTCCCTTCAGTTTGAGTCACAGACACATTACTCTAGAATATGTTCTAATCAAAGGAAACAACTGTGCAGTCATTTACCTGAAGTGGATATAAAACACTATTTACACACATTGTATTTGAGTCATACTGGATAAAGCATCACACGAGATACTGTCTGAGGGACAAATGAGCATTATATGTGGAGCAAGCCATGGGAGGGCAGCAGCAAGGACAGAAAAAACCTTTAGCCTGCTTTCAAGACATGATTTTCTTCTTGCTGCAAATCTGAAAACCTTCATGGTGAGTGTGGGGCACAGCCCTCCCAGGAGACATTTCCCTAGACTACGTCCTCCTAGATCTCAGCTTTTCTGCCTCTGCTTTGAGTTGGGTTAGGTCAGAAAGGCATTACACTCTGTTCAAGGTGATATTTTCTATGAATGCATTTCCTTTACCATTTTTCTTATGGAAATGTGAATGTTTTTTAACTCAGCAATCATCTTCTCACAGAAAATTCTGGTTTCCACCAAATTACAGGAAACTCAGAAAGGAAGTTTGGGGTCTGCTCTCAGAATGACTATTGCCCCAGGAACCATCACAATCTGCAACAAAGCTGAACAAATGATTGTATGTTTCTTGGAAAGAAACAAAGGTGAAGGAAGAACTACAGTACAGCATCCCCACCATCATTTTGAGTTCCATTTCCAGTATCCGGCACACAATACATCTCTCCCTACTATTGCAAGCTCACAGATACCACGACCAAGACAAATCTGGAAGGATTTGTGGACAGTTGTGAAGAAAAACAAGAAGATGAGCTTGTGGATCTTTGAAGTAGTGGATGCTGACCTGTGGGTACTGTAGAGCCAGATAATGGCTTTGCAGCAATGCATTTAATTTGGCTGTTCCCAGCATGAAGGTACAAGCCCAGGGAGCTTTTGTCACAAGAAAAGAATTGAGTTGGGACAAAGTCTTCAAGGGCTTGTTGTCCATGGGAGGTGAAGATACTCATCTTCTTGCTATGAGCCACCCAGAGCTGCAAGAGATGGTGATCCTTCAGCAGCAGCCCTAATGCTGCTGCCAGTTATGGAAAGATCTAGTCAGCCACTGCAGCCCACTCTGATAGAAGCATGAAGTCCACTGCTGCTTTCACAGCCAGTGTATTCCACAACAAAAATCCACCCACGTCACCCATATGACAAACAGGGATGTTTACTCTGTTTTTAATTACAAGATTATTTCCTCCATGTTGTTGATTATGAGCCAGCAGAGGCTGGGGTCCAGTGCTTTGCATGCTGTACAGAGATACCATTCCCATTTCAGGAAATTCCCAAGGAGCAACCTATTGGAGCCTGGGCATTTACATCAGGGGAATACCATGATATGCTTCCTCTGTGGTTTTTTCACTTTTCCTTGGGTTTCCACTATCATGGGTGTTACAGACAGAAGATTGTGCTAAATGGAGCTCTTCTTCATTCTGACCTGGGAATCTTCTGATATCCTGTTCCTAAAGCCAGCATGTAAGGCCCTATCTGAAGAAATTAACTCAGTGATAGTAAGGTGATAATACAGCAATTAGCAATAGTAGAGACAATTTTACAACACAGTGTCTAAGCTCAAAGACTCCCCAAAGAAGTAAATTCTTAGAGAACTGAAATTATACTTCATTTATTGTAATAAATCTAGAAATGCTGTAAAATTCTATGACTAAACTGGTACTGCCGCAGGGTCAAATTAACAGCATCTCCAGTGCATTGTGACACTTAACAGGTGCTTCTGGGTCCTTAATTTAACAACAAAAATATGGAAAACCCCATGTATGTAAAATCAGTTTGGACAAAGACAAACAAACAAACCCCACACACACAAAAAACCAAAAAACCCAAACAACAACAACAAAAAAACCCAATTAAAACAACAACAACAAATCCAAACAACAACAACAAAAAAACCCCAAACCAAAATGAAAGTGGAAAATATCCACTATAGTCAGGGTTTAGGTTAGACAACAGGACTTTCCAAATTGTTAAAAGACCATCTCCTCCACCTCTGGGCCAGGTATGGAGGCATGGAAGTGCCCTTGTCCCGTGTCTTCTCCTCTTCACGCTGAGACATTATGACTTGCTTTAATATACTTTATACATCTGCCTTACTGGCAAATTTTAACACACAACACCTTCTATATGTGTTAGATAGCTTCCCAAATAAGTTTTATATCTGTGCACAGGAGCAAGCCCAGCAGTCACTGTTCTCTGTCATGTATGTGTGCTGTTAATAGTAGAAAGCCAAAGCCAAATCAAAAGGGGATATCGAATTCTTTACAGTGTGTCTACCTCAAACTAGCAGAATGAAATTCAAAAAGAAAATATTCAGGTTCTATTTCAGGAAATAAAAATAATAAAAAAATACTAATAAAAAAAATCAAACCCACAACATAAAACAACCCCCTTTGGCAGAGAAATAACATCTATTTATAAGTTTTGGAAACAAAGGACAGATTTCTGATTATGGCACTGGGACTTGTAACACAGGGGGCTCAGTTTCCAGTTCCTATACAAACTTACTTTGGGACTTCAGGCAAGTTCTCTTCACTCAGTAAAATGGAACAAGGGCTGTCACTCATCATTTGTCTGTGTAGATGAGTTAGCCTGTAAGATCGTAAGGGTGAGATCTATTTCTTACTATGACCAGCACAACATGGCTTTGCTTTCCAGTTGCACCTCTGAGCACTGTCACATAAATAAGAAATAACCCCAATGCATTTGAAACTGCTTGGGGGGAAAAAATGGGCTGAGGGGGACAAAACAATAATAAAAACCCCCATGTTTCTTCCAATAGAGGAAAGCAAATCACACTGTCCAAAGACAAAAAGATCAGTTCTGGGGTGGAACAGGCAGAGTTCATAGCTGTAAAAGGGCAAGAGACTCCTGGGATCTGCAGATGGATGTTGCTGCCTTGATATCCAGGACAGCAGGATGGGTGCTGACAGCAGCTCTGGATTCCTCCTGGGTTGATCCTCTTTTAGTTTCTGTCTTAAATCACTCCAAGATGCTGCTGGGGGCTCTGTCACCAGCTCCTGCTCTGCCCTGCAGAACATGGCACCTCAAGTGATTTTGATGCACCACCATGTTTTCTAGACTGGCAGGTACCCTTTCCTCAATCGCTCACCAAGGGTCTGTCACATCACTCACACCTTCACCCAGTGGATACATTTATTTGCTGGTTTCCTCTACTGCTAGCCACTGCAGGAGATGTATGAAAGTACATGGAGAAGGTAATGCCTTAAGCCCTGTTCTCTCATGGTGTATATCTTGGACCCTGAAAAATACATGCAAGATTTTCCCTCAGACAGAATGCAGATTTCAAAACTGGAGAATCAAATTCAACCTTGGCATATTCCCAAGCAATCAGACAGCTCAGACTAGACTGAAACCCAAGGGACTGCACACAGCAGCATCCTGCTTTTTAGCAATGCACTTCTGGTCATCACACCGGCATGCTTCAGATTAAAGGTCTGCAAAAGCCTCCACTTCATAAACCTGTATAAGGCACTTCCATGTCATACAAAAGTGTAAGTGACAGAAAGAGGTATGGGGAGAGGGAGGGAGGAGACACACAAAGGGAATCAAATGCTGTGTGCAGAACTGACATAAGCAATAATTATTTACTTCAGTTTAAAAACTTGAGCTATTTGCTTTTCAGTCCTATCAAATCACCTTCCTAATCCTACGTATTTGTTACTTTTCCCTAAGGACATAAACACAGCTAGTAAAACAACTACTTAAGGAAAAGCAAAGTGCTGCTGGTGTGACATGAATTGATAAAGAAATACTGCTGAGGGTCCAACCCGATTGCAACGTTGAGCCATGGGCTTCCAGCAGTACTGAAGACACGAGTGTGAAAATCACTTCCCTCTCTCTCTGTGTCTTCTGATTCAGCTACTCCATGTTAAAATTTCAAATAACCAGAAACCACATTTCACTTAATTCCTAAGACAGGACAATCATAATGAAAACTTAAGCTCAGCTCCTTTTGCCCGAGCCTGAAATCTGCCACTCAAAATAAAAGGGACTACTTTTTCAATTTCTACTAAATTATTTTTGCAAGGAAATTGTTTTAGCAGAAACTACATAAACGCTGAACCTTTTGCAAGCTGTGAAGATCCACAGGAACTGAAGAGCTTTTCTCCTGTGACTGTTGCATTGTTTTACACAAGGAAGGATGAACAGGAGGTCAAAGGCAATGCAGGAACAGGAGCCTCTGGCCAACTTTGTGTGCTTAGGACTAGGAAGTACCACTAGGAATTCACTCTGCATTATATAGAACAATGTGGTTTCTTTGCAATGTCAAAAAATCCTGCCCCACCTTCTCAACAGTGGCACATAGGCCCTAGAGCAAGCAAAAACTGCTTTAAAATATTTCATCCTGTGCTCTGGCTAAAGTGTTAAACCAGGCTTCCTTCCACCACTCAAAGCCCACTGAAAAAAAAAAACAACCCATGCTCTCTGCAAAGACAATATCCAGATATAGATCTTTGAATTTTCTCATATCCAGGATAGACATAAGCAGAAATAAATTACTTTGACTCAAGAATTCTCCACAGATATTAAAAGAAAAATACTTTAAAACTGTCTAATGTAATTTAAGTGTGACTCTCCACTAACGATGTTCTTTGAGACCTTCTTTAAGAACTACAAAGTATTATTGTTACATCATTACTAAAGAACAGTGTGAAGTAATTCCAGATGTAATGATGATGGAGGGAAGAGGGTGCCTCATGCTCCTTCAGAATTATATCTTCAGATGACTCTTTCACTCTAGCTGAAATTTCCCATTCTCTGTCCCAACAGTGGAGGTCCACAGTGCCTTACACACTGGAATTGCTAAGATGAAGCCCACAGTGAATAATGGTGCTTTTGTTTCAAACAAGCTCCAATTCCCATGCTTTCGAGATCTCTCTCCCCCTTCACAGATTCTATATTTTGCTGACTTTTCCTTATATTTAAGTGTCAGCCAGCAAAGAATTGGCAACAACTGTGGGACAATTGCTTCTTCTCATCTCCCTCTTGCAGGGAAAAAAAAATGGAAAAAAAAAAGGAATTTAAAGAGACAGCCTGCATGAAGCAGTGAAGCTGGAACTGCAAGTTGCACATTTTCAAGGGAGCATGAAGCTGTGAAGTGGAAGGCTTGGGGAACTGGAGAGATGCAGCACACCACAACGTCTAGGTTCTACCAGACATGGAATTTAAGGGCAATGGATCAGTGTCACAGGGCTTTTAGAGACTCATGCAATCAAGATGCCACCCACACAACTTCACTCAGTCCTCCCTAGCCTGTGGGTGTGTCCAGGAAGGGCTGGTGGACTGAGGTGAACAAGCTGGAAGAGCATTGACTTGGCATTTAGGAGACTAATGGGGAATGCCGAATGGGATTGCCAACCCTCACTAGAGCTCAAAATCTGGTAACTGTATCCATGATGTCAAACAATTAAACATGGATAAAATATTGTGAAGCCCTGTAGTGAGTTGGGCTGGGACCATCATTTTCTTTGTGGCAGGTTATACAAGCAGAGAAACAACCCCCTACCTTTCCACTGTCTTTCTATGTAGACCTAAGCTACCTGTTACATGGACAAGCATCCAGTGAAGTACAAGTAAATCATTTTTAACAAACACAAGGTGATCTAAACTACTTATCTGCTGTTGACCCTTTGGAAACTTCCAAGAACAGGTGTTTGCTATGAATGAACTCTAATGGCAGAAGATTTTTCTTACCTTGGTAAAAATGCCAGTCCCCTTGTGTTTTCTGCCATAGCACTTTCAACTTGCTGAATCCCCAAGGCAAGGGATCTGGAATGTCTTTTATCATGTTGTAGGACTGTCCTCCATGGAAACATGAATACTCTGGTCACACACTTTTATTTGGGATCAAAAAGATCCATGCTGCTCTCAAAAGGTTTCTAATGAAGTCCTGTTTACCACAAAAATGCATCTATTCCTAATCAGACTCAGCCCTCCCAGCATCCTCTGTGGGCACAGAAAAGTTGTAGTCACAGAAAAGTCCACTTCTGCTCTGGATGGAGACCACCTTGATTAGATGACCCTTCTACCTCTGTATGTGGTCAGAGGCAATGTTTTATCTCCACAGGGTAAAAGGGACTTGGGACAACATGGAGGAAGAAGAAGGGGTAGGGACAAATAAGCCCACACCTGGAAGTCAGTCTGGCAGGATGCAGGCAATGCCCAAGACACTGGGGAAAAGCTGACTTAGGGATCTCTACCACCTTAGACATTAAGGTGTGAATTTGGGCCCTTTCTAATCTTTTACACAAGTTTGTACCTGGGACAAACTGCCCGGCTTGTTCACCTTCCCACCTTATTCTCTTCCATCTTCCATAATGCCATTAGACCAAATGAAACCCCAGGAGTCCCAAGAAACAGCTTTGCCAGTGCTCTGGAATGAACACACTGGTTGCACACAGGAATGAGAGTTTAGCCTGGAGACACAAACCCAAATATACAGCTGTGTACGGTATGCTGAAAACTAACCCAGCACAGAGAGCTGCTTTTATGGGCAGGATTTGTTTTTCCAAATGGGATTTATTTAAAAGAAAATTGAATGGTTATAAAGAGCTCACTCTAACAATAACACAGAAAATGAATTCAGTGTTCACTGCTGGCTTTGCTACGTGGTACAATCCAGACAGAGAAATCTTCTTTAGAGGGTCCTGGCAGCAAATGACCTGCCCAACAGAGCAACCCATGGGGAAACAGCTGGCTGAAAACCGGGACTTTGCTAATGACTGAAGTTAAGGAAGGAATTTCACTGGGGGAGGGTGTTGCAATGCCAAGATGAGGAAGTGACTATGGGAACACACTGTTTCAATAACCCCTATCAATAGCATAGAAAAGCTCTAGGAGACAAATGGGACTTCCCCCTCCAGGAAATTGTTGGCAATCCCCATTCCCCGTTTCACCATCTTTGTCACCAGGGCCAGGACCTCTGAAGTCCAAAGGTCAGTTCTGTTCCCTTGCTGCTCCAGCCAGCTGTATAAAACTGCCTCTGTACAACCTTGTTTCAATTTTGACAGCAGTTGGGAACCAACCTATGAGTACCACAAGAGTATGTATCAATAAATGCCTCAGGCTTTAGGTTTCAGCCTAAGGTGTCCAAAACCTGCTCCACTAAATTCCTTAGCACTTGGAAACTCTTGACCATGACTCCCTACAAACCTTCTTCTCTATCTGCTTTTCCCAGAGCAGTACAATGTGCTGCTGCTTCCTTTGTCCTGTTTGTCTTCTTCAGTATGTGTCCCAACAGTTCAAGACACCCAGCCACCTAATTGAAGTTTATATGACTATCTGAAAAATAGAAAGAAAAGTGGTTCAAAACTGCATCAAAGGAGGTTTAGACTGGACATGAGGAAGCATTTCTGTATCAAAAGGGTGGTCAATCCCTGGAACAGGCTTCCTAGAAAGGTGATTGATGCCCCAATTCTGTCAGTGTTTAAGAGGCATTTGGACAAAGCCCTTAACAAGATGCTTTAACTTTGGGTCAGCCCTGAAGTGGTCAGGCAGTAGGACTGGATGATCATTGTAGGTCCCTTCCAACTGAAATAGTCTATTCTGTTCTATTCTATTCTATTCTATTCTATTCTATTCTATTCTATTCTATTCTATTCTATTCTATTCTATTCTAATTAGCCATGGCCATTGTTTCTGATACAACTTGTTTCAGAACTACAAATCTACTCAGTGACTTAATCAGAGAGACCATTAGATGTCTTTAATCTGGGGAACATCAAAGACGTTTCTTCTCCAATTAAGCAATGGGGTTCATTCAGTCCTGCCCAGGACAGAAAGCCATGCACTGTTGCACAGATGTTTTCAAGTCACAGAGCAGAGCGGGTGCAGGGACAATTTTTACAGTTCTTCCTGGAAACCTATTAAGGTCATGATATTGAGAAAGAGCACAGTATGGCCTTCATATTTTAAGCTTTGGCAATATCAACCCCAGAGTTATAAGATTATTTATACTGGAAGCTGGCTACTAGGCAGCTGCCAGGGTAGTGCTAATCAAGAGACTGGTTGAACTATTAATCCTGACTTATTCCCCAGCCTGTAGTCTGCCCATAGCCTTCCATGCCTGCTCCATAGTCAGCAGATAATCCACTATACAATGAAGTTCTGATGAAATCCCAGACACGACTAATTTTTTTAACCTGTCTCAACCATATTATGATCCAAGCAGGCAAGAAGCAGCTGTTTATTTAACTGTTATGAACAGAAGTCTGAAGATGTGGTTTAGCCCTGGCAGAACTATCCCTTGAGATCACCTGATTCCTTTCCAGACCCTCCAAGAGCTCCACAGACATTTTCTTTCTAGAGAGACATCACCTTTGCAATCCTCCCCATAGATGCTCCAGTTTTAATCCAAATTAGCTCCCATCTCCTTGTCCCAGTGCTCCTATGTATCCCAGCACAGCCCCAGCCTTCATCGCCTAACAGGCTGAGATAACACCTCCAACACACAATGAAGCATCCTCTTCTTCTCCCACACTCCAAGTTGGACTCTCAGCAACCCTCCTGCACCTGAAGTAGCAGCCTCCATTTCCTCTACCTCACATCAACAAAGCTCCATCTTTTCTCCAACAAAGCTTGAGGAAAGATTACTTACCACAGGTGAGCCTTATGTCACATGCCAACACCAAATCTACCAGACCTCACTCTGGTTTACAATTATCCTAAAGGAATTCAGATTTCAAAAGAAATTCCAAATATACCTACCTGTCCTGTAAAAAAGTGGATTTCTCCTGTGTAACTTGGCTGTGCTAATGTCCCAAGCTCTATCTTGCCATAAAAAATATGTTTACTTGATTGCCTCCTGGGTGGTATAACAGCTTTAAGAGGTAAGACACTTGTGCAAGTGGTAAGTTGCAAAACACAGTATAACCAGTCAGTTAAAAGAAGTGATTATCCCAGTGTATTTAGCATTGGTATAACATCACCATGAGAACTGTGTGCGCTTCTGGGCTCCACATTTAGGAAGGATGTCAAGGTCCTTGAATATGTCCAGAAGAGGGCAACAAAGCTGGTGAAAGGGCTGGAAGGAATATCCTACAAGGAGCAGCTGAGTACTTTGGGCTTGTCTAGTTTGTAAGAAAGAAGGCTGAGGGGTGACCTCATCACTTTCTACAGTTTCCTGAAGAACAGAAGTGAAGAGGGAGGTGCTGAACTCTTCTCCATGGTATCCAGGGACAAGACTCATAGGAATGGTTAGAAGCTGCACCAAGGGAAGTTTAGACTGAACATTAGGAACCATTTCTTTACTAAGAGGGTGGTCAAACACTGGAACAGGCTTCCTAGAGAGGTGGCTGATGCCCCAAGCCCATCAGTGTTTAAGAGGCACTTGGACAATGTCCTTAATAACATGATTTAACTTCTGGTCAGCCACAAAGCTGTCAGGCCTAGATGATCATTTTATGTCCCTTCCAACTGAAATTTTCTATTCTGTTCTATTTTATCCTCTTCTAGTAGGGTAAAATAAGTAATAGTGAAAATTAAATGTAGTATATGAATAATGCAACACAAGCAGTATTCTAAGACCTCTGTAGATAACTTGCAAGTAAATATTTCTTTTACCATTACACCAGTGCATTTGCTAAGAAATCCAGTTTTACTCAGTGCTAAGGAAACCTTGTCAAACAGCTACCAGTGTTAAAAAGAGAAATTTCCCTTATTTAACCTTTTGAAGAACGAGAGGTTAACAGAAAAGGTAAATTGTAAATCTTTCCAATTTAGAGAGACCTTTTCAGCAGCATTTTCAAGGAAATGTACTTCCAGAGTGTTCCCAGTTAAAATGGAAAACCTGACACCTTTAACCATTTCCTGCCCCTGTATAACTGTCAGCATTGCATGGATTTTAGCAGCCCCAAAGTTTCAAGGTTAGGAAACCTTTGCATACATATGCTTTTGGGTTGTCTTTATACAGATTTCTTCCCTCTGCAGCCCCAAAATACCTGGCTGAGAAATCTTGGGAAAGGCAGTGCTGTGTTTTCTACCGGTCATTCCTTTCCCCATGAAAGACCATACAATAAAGATGTGAACAGGACAGTTTTGGACCAATTCCGTGATTCAAAATAGCTCAAATCTGTTGTCCTTCATGTCACGTCACAAGACACAACTTTCACAACTGCTAGTGAAGGAGCAAACTTTATCAGTGTGGCTACTACTTCCCATGCACTTAAATCCAGATGCCATAACAGAAATTAGAGCCTTGAAAGGATGAACACTGTCCCTCTGTGAGTACACAAGTGGCATAGGTAAGACCCAGATAGGAAAGCAATACCAGTGGCATCCAGTAGCTAAATGCCAGAATCAGGAATGAAATCCAAGTTTCTTATCCCCTTGCTTCATGGCCAGTATACTGTGACACCTCCGCCTCTGGGATAAAGTAGAAATTTGGCATAGCTACCTGTGCTAAACATAATTTAGTGTATGGAGGACTGAGGTGAAGTTATGGTCTTGCTGAGTTCATACCACATATGGATGCACACAGGTTTTACTATCTTATCAGCCTAGATAAACTTTTTAAAAATATCACAATTTCTCTTTCTTGGTCTCTCTCTCTCACACACACTTAGAAGTCAAATTAGCATCATCAAGATCACAATCAACATTGAGAATCACTAGCACGGAAAAGGTCCTAGTATATTACTGCTCCATCCTGCTTATTACAGAAAAAGTGCTGGATTTCCTCTTCAGAGCTGTTCTAGGATACCCCAGACCATTTTAACCACTGTGAAGACATTCAACATGATAAAGACAAACCAAAAAGCATTCCCCAAGCATGTGCATCGCTGTGAGGAGAAAAGCAGAAGAGCTAACAGGAAGGAAGCTCACATGGGAGGAAGAGGCTACAACTATAGAAAATATTTCTATGGTGCTGTTAATTGTTTTAAAGCCATCCTTACAATCCCCCACAATATGTTATTTTTAATATTTTTTTTTACAACAGAAAGAGTATTTGAGACAGGAGAAGGCATTCGGTTCAGCTGTCCGCTCTCAGCCCTGCAAAACCACAGGGCACTCTCTGTATTTCCACCTCCATCACGCCGGGGAATGACATCACCTCTGCTTGAGGGGGCTGGCAGGCCAACAAAAATAACTGTTACTGACCAAGAGTGCTATTGCAAAGAATATTTTTGGAACCGTACTCTGCATTCCTCCGAGTCCCCTGCTTCCTAGTCCAAACATATCATGGCCTAAAAATTCCTCGCATTTTCTATGCAGTGTTTCCTTTGGGCTTGCACAATGGGGCAGTTCTTCTGCTCAGCAGCATTAGTGTTCTGGAAAGGGAAGGGGAAAAAAAAAAGCTGAAGCACTAAATAACCCTAATGGCAACCACAGGGGCCGCAGTGTTATTTTTAGGTCAGAAAAATGATGCAGAAGGCAACAGAAGCACCTCAGATTTACCTTCCACTGCCCTTTACTGAACAAAAGGCCAAAGAGCTTGGTCTTTTCTTCCACATGGTGGCAAAGGGGACTCACCTACGTTTGTGGCAAAGACCCAGCTATTTAGTGGGTTTTTGCATGGAAGGAGGAGGCTGGGAGGATGTGGTATCTGGTATCTCTGGGACTCTGCAGGAGCCCCAGAGCCTCCTCACCTCTGTGCTCATCTGCCCTTTAGCTGTAAGAGGGAAATGAAAAGGCAAATTCTAGGTTATGTCCAGGCTGTGCAGCAGCCACCATCTTCCCAAAGGAAAGAGCAGGAGTCACCAGCAGGAACTTTCCCTCCTAACATCCCACCCAAGTGTCACTGTACCGATCCCTTCCACTCCCACGTGTGTCGGTGTATTGACATAGGTCACTCTGGAGGTTTTCCTACTAGCAAACAAATGATTCTGGCAAAATGTGTATACCTAAAAATATTCCAGCCTAAGCCAAGCAATGGAAAAAACTCTTATTCCTTCTTCACTATGCATTTCTACCTTTTTTTTTTTTTTTCTACTTCATTGGAAGACAGCCATTTTCCTTATTATCAACTTAAAAGTCAAGGCTGATTTCACAGGGAGAAGTTACACGTACCTAAACAGTCATTCCATTCCAGCCCTGCTCTGTCCCAGGCAGAACTATTTACCCAGTCTTGGTACAAATTTCTATTTGAATAGATACTGAGACTATTAAACAACATGTGCTTTCCTGGCCAATACTTTGGGTTTTTTTAGCTGTGCAGATAAGAAAAACAATGCAGAGAAGAAACTAATATGGGACATAAAGAGCTGACTTATGCCACTGATCTGCACAAGATTTAGAAGTTCTCTTTACCTTTTTGTACCTCTGTTACTGCACCAGTCCTTGATCAACTTCCTCTGTTTAAAGTCTGTGACTTGCTTTCTGCCATGCCCTTCCCTTCGCACTCCTGCTTGGGCATGGAAGCACAAGTTTATTAAAAATAATTATCTTTTTAAAGGTATTTAGATTCACTGCACATCCACAAACAGACTAGTTGACATAAAACTGTTTTCAAACACAGAGAGAGCAAAGAAAATTCACTCTTTGGGGTGTTACCATTGGGAGACGAGGAATGGGCTGGGGAAATCAGCATTTAGGTGGAACTAATTAGCAACAACTAAAAGCTAAATGACAATGTAACCCATAGCCCCCTTGTGGGATATTCTAAAATGGCTGTGCATGTCTGAAGCATTTCAAGGACTTTCATTATCTGCTTGGTCTACTGCTTTCATAGCTTATATAAATCAGTATTTTTATCCACAGCATTCAGCCTGTTGCCCTGCGGAATAATTCCCCAGTCATAACTTCCAGAGATACAGAAGCACACAAAATATGATCTCTTTTATTAGGCTAATAAAAATCCGAAAGTCTACTGTATAAATTTTATAGACCTCGAAGGTCTATCTTCTGCAGGAGGAAATTGGGACTTCAGGCTACTTCTGCAACTGTAAGAGAGAAAGATATTTATCATCTGCTTTGGAAAACCCACCAGATAGAAGCCACCAGAAAAACAAAATAACATAACTGTAAACTTACCTGAATCTTTCCTCTCTGTGGAGCATTTTCATGTTACAGTTTCAACTCGCAGATTAATGCTCGTAGAGCCACAAGGGAAAAAGGGCCAACCAGCAAGAAAAATACTTCTCCCTCTTTGAGCCTACCCCGAGCAGGCAACTCTATACTATCAGAATGCAAAGCGCAAGGGCCATGTGGGTCTCACTCAGAGCTCCTCTGCCTCGCTGTGCTGAGCCCGCTCTGTGCTGTGTGTGGGGTCACCAGCTCCCTCCAGCTAAGCTGAGCTGGGGGCGTTCAGAGGAGAGAAAGCGCCTGCTCTGTGCAGAAAGTCCTGCTGATTCAGTAGGAAGATTTGGAGAACCCATCTGTGCTCTGTTTCTGGAACGCGCTGGCCCTTGAGATATTACCGTGTCACTGAGCGCTCTGAGGTATGTCAGGCATAGCCCTCCTGGCTGTGTTGCTGCTTGCTGAAACTGGGGAGAGAGATCAGAAAGCCAAGCGCCTTCTGAAAGCCACCTGGGTGCCTCTCAGGAACTACATCCCAAGCCAAAATGATCCATATGGATTCAGCTTCTCCACAAACTGGCAGGGTGTGAAAGGGAAGGGAAGGGGATGGAAGGGAAAGATTTGTGCCATTCTCCCCAAAGAAATCAAAGTGTTAGGCTAATGCTTTTATAAAGCTGAATGGCTAGACAAGGGGTGGGAAGGAGGACTTCTGAACTGACAGATTGGTGAAAGTGGGAGGAAGTTAATACTGGCATCCCAAGGGAGAGAGAGACTGTGCATCAAGCAGAAGCTGGGAACCACAGAAGGGGAGCCCAGCAGAGGCAACCTGGAGATCCAGAGAGGCACTAACAGAGATTGTGGAGATGACTTTGAGGTTGGAAGCAGGACTCTTGCAGCAGCAATGAGTTTACTTCTGAAAATACCTGCTTCAAAGAGCTTTCTGCAAAATCCATGTCCGTTTGCTAGGGGGCAAACCCTCACACCTCACGCAGGTGAAACCAGACACTTCAAGATACATCCAGGATTCTCAGAAAGTTCCTGAAGACCCCAAACCTTATCCAGTTTCCTTGAGACCAGAGGCAAGAATGATGTCCTAAGCACAGCCCTGAGCAAATATGTTTTCATGTGTCTTAGTGGAAGGCTCCACTTCTAAAAGCAGTTATGGTTTTCCATGAAAGGGACCTTTTTCCTCTCAGTTTTTTTTGCATCCAGAGTGCCTGCCCA
Source organism: Megaceryle torquata (assembly GCA_024611175.1). Taxonomy (NCBI): domain Eukaryota; kingdom Metazoa; phylum Chordata; class Aves; order Coraciiformes; family Cerylidae; genus Megaceryle; species Megaceryle torquata. The sequence continues at coordinate 102,675 of JANIJG010004817.1, read as the reverse complement.
CATGAAGACATCTCTCCTCATCTTTGTTTCAGTGATCCAGGACTGAGCAGCTCCAGAGAGGGGACACAATTGTTATGCAGATAAAAGCACCCAAGGACCATCACAGTTTTTTTCTCCTTCAATGGCCAAGGATGTCAGAGACTATAGGGGAAAATGAGCACAAGTGAAAGCCGAAAGGTGTTTTTTACTTCCCCTGTGATTACAGTTAGCTTGGATTGCACAGAGAAGTCTGATTCTTGCAAGGGTAAGCAAGATCTTCTGCGCTCTGAAAAAAACACTCTCCAGGACTTTCCATCTCACCCACCATGGATGCTGATAGCACTGACCACTTTCCTCTTCAGCCAAGGCTCAGGGATGAGACGCATTGAAAAGTAAGACAGACAAGTATTTGTTGTGACTGGCTTCCATTTATGTAACTTGGGACTCGGACCCAATTTCATTAGCTCATTTTTTCTGTTTCTTACAAAGGAACAAACAGAATTGCTCCCTGCATTTGAAGAATGGAGGGAGGCTGCAGTAACCTTGACAGGTTTGAGGGAAAGAGAGAGAAAAAAACACTATGGAGACAAAGTTCCTCAAATGAGATTAACCTAACTAATCTGTAGTATTCCATCTTTACAGAGGAGAAAAGGAGCCACATGACCATCTTAGCCCAGGTTAGTGAGATGAGGAACCCATCCCCACAGCCTAGTAGAAAAAACAGTGTGTGTCTTCTTCAGCTCACCTTTAGTCCCAGTTTCAGTGCTACAAGATGGAACAAATAGATTGTGTTCATGACTTTGACATTTTGCTCTGCTATCATCATCAGCTCTGTCTGATAGGATGACACTACTTAAGCTGTGGTAGCCAGAGGAAATCCAATGCTAAGGAAATGGACATTCATTTAGTGTTTATCTAGGATCAGCTCCACCAATGAATTCCAGATGTTGGCTTTAATTGTCACATTCTGGTATGTTTAAGCAGCAGGAGTTTGTAAGGCTGATTTGTAAATCAATCTGGCAGACTCATATTGAACCCCATCTTTGCCAGCTTTTCTAAGTAAGAAGATGCTCTTAAAATATTAAGTACTTAACATGTCTGCAATGCAAAAGGAAGGGAAGGCTTTTCTAAAAATACCTCCCCTGATGTTTTTCTACTTTTGCTCCTTCTCTCCTTCATTTCCTCCCTGTAGAATCGCAAGACAAACAATTCCCTTTAGATGGGTCCAATAAAGTTTAGTAATCCTCAAGCTAGTGAGGGCAAGTACCAGGATGCCACCCTGCAACATGGGCAGAGCACCCTGCTCATCATTCACACACATTCCTTCTGAGTAACTCCACTGATTTCCCACAATGGCCAACAGCAGCTGCATGCATGGACTACATCCAGCAAGTCTTCCTGATATTTGAGCCTGGAGTTTTCCTAAAGCAGAGAAAAATAATAATAACTCATTACTGCAACCTTGGGACTGTCTCAGGTCCTAGCTTCCATGTTCTGATTAATCTGTATTGAACTGCTGCAGCAGTTGCAGCTCAGCTCATATTCAGAGGTGGTACAGAAATGTCTTTTGTATCCTGAATCCCAAAGCATTGTACAAGCTCTGAGTTAGGCACTAGCAAACCTTGTAATTGTTTTGTGCTCTGTGTCATTTCACACAACAGCTGCATGTGCTGGACTAGTGTTAGTCCAGCCAACTTAGCAGTCAGGCCTTGCTCAGAGGAGACAAAACTGGGTTAAAATATAGCTTCAGCTTGAGTACTATGTCCCTACTGTCTAGGGCAGACACTATAGCTCATTAAAATGTTTTAGAAACCCGTTTTCTCATTTTCCTTTCAAAACACCTGCTTCGGAGAAAGCACCTCAGCATTCAACACATGTGAACCCTATTTACATTTTCCCAGGAATGTGTGCTTAGTACACACAGTTTTCAAAAGGTGTCATTGGATGGTCAGGTAGGGTTTCAAAAGCTTTCAGCATTGGAAGAACTCATCCCATGGAAGTTCACAGTAATTCTTCAAAAGTGGTTGACTCAGTCTCAGCTAAGAGCTTTTGAAAAACCCCCCTTTATCTTCCATCTTCAACTGCCCCAGAGATGAAGTGCTTAAAGTTCAGTTTACCATCCTCCTTTAAAATTACAAACCTCTAAGTGGGGTCCACTTCTTCCCTCACTAAGAACACAAAAAGCATTTCACTTGTGGCCTGAGTCATGCCACATTTGAAGAGAAGTTTAAGAGAAGCAGTGTCTAAAAAACCACACATTACTTTACACTATGACCAGAGACCAAAGTATCAGCAAAGAACTGGCTCTATCACCTCAGCATAGCAGTGGTTTAGCATTTGAGGCTGGAGAAGAAGTCCCACCACATTACAATACCAAATACCCCAAAAGAGGCAGGATGAAGTGAGCAGGTTTAAAAATCCCTTCCAAGTCCACGGGACCATATCTAACCAAAGCACAAAAGCAAAGCTATCCCAGTAAGTTAAATCACTCTGCAGCCTGCAGAGCTGAGGTGGCACCAAGTCTCGTGACACATCTGAAAGATGAAGGGGCAGCTTGGAACTCCATAAGGGTTCAGCACACTGGTCATTCCCCCACTGCAAACAGGCTCCCCATGCTAAGTGTCAGAAAAGCTGGTATGGGGCAAGGAGGTAACTGCCAATAGGAAAAGTAATAAAATACTGGAAAAGCAGGCTGCAGCAGAAATGGACAGGAAAGATGTAAAGGCAATTTGTTGGGCTTTATTCCACATGTCTGAAATTATTTCTGCGGTCCATAGCATAGGAGAAAAGATAAAGAGATTTGGCCCCAAACACAGAAAAGTGTTTTCTCCAAATACCAGGTGGGAAGGATCTAGTGAATTTTCTTCAGTGTGCCCTTCAGGACATGCCAACATGGCGTTGGAGGAACAAGGACACCGTCACAGGTTCTCCAATATTGTCTCCTCACTGTAGATGCTGAATGGTGGCAAAAATGTCACTTGTGAGTAGTCTGGTGTGCAACCCATCCTTCAATTAAGCGTAGAACTTTGGTCACAAGAAGGGCTAAAAACTCCTGAGAAGAGCTAACACAGGTCAAACAAACAAATCACAACACCCACATATAAGGTGTAACTTTAGTATTTAGTATTTAGCAGTTAATTTATAGTTAAGTATGTCCATGACCCAGGTTTTGCCTAGAACAAAGATAAAATAACTCCTGGCAAAGGGATTGGAGATATGGACAAACACTGACAATACTGAGGACATCAGGTGGCCAAATTCCTTTCTGGTGCAATTCTACTGATCTACCCATGAAAGCTGTTGCCTTTTTGTCTGTTTATCGTGGCAAGGTTCAAGGGGTCACCACAAAATCCTCCGTAATTACCTAAGGATGGAGCATCCAGAGAACAACCTCTTTTTTTTGAAGGTCACATAGATGTGTTTTGACAATGGCCATGATTATAGCTTCTTTGACACCTATCCAGAGGCTCTGAAAACCATCCCAGAGGAAAGGGGATAATGGAGTCCCCAGAGACAAAGCCAATCTATCAACCAATGTGAGCAGGAGTCAGCTCACATCTCAGAAGCATGCCTATCAGGACAGGATGAGCACGCCTAGCACCTTGCTCTTTTCAAGCCAAAGGCACAAACCAACTTCTCAAAATTCACCCTCAATACTATTTGCTTCCCACAAGTGAAGGCTGCTGCATCTTCTAAGCCTCCTTGAAAGAAAGGGATTAACAAAACCACGCTCAAACCAAAGCAGTTCACAGGAGACCCTGGCTGAAACAACTCTCTTGATGTTGAATTCCCACAACTTTCTCCTGGGTTGGAGTTTCTCCTGCCAAAGCACACACCAGGGCTACCAGGAGAAGCTGATTTGGGCTTGCAGTTGTCAGGAGACGCTGCAAACAGAGCACAAACATTGGGCTGGGCTGGGGATTGAGGAGGTGCTATCCCTCTCCTCCATGAGATTCCTGGGATTGCTCTGGAGAGAGCAGCAGACAGATTTGGGAATCACAGCCCACATCTGAAGTGGATCCAACTCCCTTTCTAAAATCCCTGCCAATGAGCTAGGACTGTCACCAAATCTTCTCTCTCCTGCAGGCTGCACATTCGGCAAAGGTGAGATCAAGATCGATCCTTGTTTACTTCAGTGGAAAGGTCACCATAATTTATTCTGTCTTGAAAAAAACCCCAACACAAACCCAGCACACCAACTCATGTGGCTTCTCTTTTCTTAAGAAGAGAAACATCTAATATTGGACCAAAGAAAACTCAACAAAGAATTTGGTGGTGGTGTTTTTTCCATATCAAAATAGTTTTGCAATGGAGGATTCAATCCCAAATATTTCAAAGCTCTTTGTTGACAATCAGGCAGGAAACTCAACTCAATAGTTCAAGTGACTTGATGACATTTTTTCAGGGAAACAATGAACTGGAAGTAAAAAATATTTAAAAAAAAAAAAAAAATTGCAATTTTGGCCCTTTAATCTTTGTAGTGTGTCTCTAAGAAAATGACATACACACATGTGAACAAGCATATCTGTAGCAAGATTGAAAAAAGAAGAGAAAAAGAAAGACATCAAATGCCTTTGTTGCACTCGATCATTGCAATGGAAAATAAAATTGACTTCTTCCCTTTAATTTACATGAAATATTTTCTGTATGGGCCTGTTAATAATTTAGCATGTTATTAAACAACAGCATTGTTCTTACTGTTTGTCTCCCTATTGTTCTGCCACTTGCAGTAACTTAAAACAACCCAAAAGAAATCACAGAGAGATGCACTGCATAGAGGACAGATGTGTTGACCCATACAGTGCTTTAACAGCTAAGGCTGCAAGGTATGTTTATGTTCTTTGCTTTTACTGCATGTTAAAAGAAGGTTCTCTTTAAAACATTGACTTTAAAGCTGCAAAATACATCATGGGAGTAGAAAGAGAAGGGATAAATTCTATGTTATCTGATTCCTTTTACTGCTTGGAAGAGCTTTACTTCTCCCCTCTTTTCCTTGGCTTCGGTGTGAGGAACAGGTTCCACCCCTTCAGCACGACCAGAGTAAAACTGACATTTTATGAGTGGAAACAGTCCAAGGACAGTGGCTTATGCTCTTAACATCCTGACATCTCAACCTCTGAGAGCAGCAGCGGCACTGCTTCCAGTGGCTGCAGAACACCTTAAAAAGCAGCACAAACTGACAATGAAAATAAACTACGGTTGCAGCACTGCTGGAGTCTGGCAGCCCTTAACAAATACAGCAGCGTCTGGGTGTTAAAATACATAAATCTGTCATCATTACCAGGCTAAGGGGTCGTCATCCTATTCACAAAATAAAAGAACTGTGCATAATCAGTAGGGCAGGGAGTTCAGAACAAAGTACGCCTTTTACAAACTCTCAACTGCTGATAGATGGATGTTTGCAAGGGACTTAATGTCTTTAACAGGGTACATTTAAGAAGGAGTGTAGGTTTCAGAACTCCTGGGATTAGTGCTTTTTTTTTCTCTTCGTTTCCAAATTTATTGCCAAAAGAGTATAATGTAAACACTCAGGTCTTCTTACTATGAAACCCACATTATTATAAAAAAGAATCAAAGCATTTTAGCATAATGATATTATTCATCAAGCACAACACAGAACATGTTCTTTCTCTCATCAAACAAAAATAATTTGGATTTAAAAATAGGTTTATAAACTAGTTGCCAGCAGTTTTGTTGGGTATGGGTTTTTGGGTTTATTCCCCCCCTTTTCTTCATCTTTTTCTTAATGTGGATGCCAAAGACAGCGCTGGAAAGGTAGAGAACCAGACCTACAGGAATGTAAAAATACATCACCTCAACAACGACACATTTTAACAGGCAACATACCTACATGTACAGATCAAGAAACAGCATATGAGTGATTGATGGCATGTATGTGCATTTACACATAAAGAGGGACTCTCCAAATCAACATTCAAGCTACACCTTATAAACTAGCCCAACTTGGTGCTGCACTCTCTACAATAAATATTATACACCATGTCTTAATTTACAAGTGTGCTTTTTGCACATTTCTAAGTTAACTGATATCAAAGTGACTAAAATTCAGCTAAAAAACATGACCAGTGGTATTTACTGGGTAAACTGAGGACAGCAGAGCTGTATGATGGCACTAGTGAATGGGGCACAGTGCTCTCTGGCCAGAGGTCTCCTGGAGACATTGTGCCCATGAAGCTCAATACAGCTTCAATGGTCCACTGAATCCAATGAGGTTATGCTAAGTCCTTCACTCCCAGCCTTTGGCAAGAAGAGGGATGCAGCATAGCGGCCAAGGAAACACTGTGAGGAAAAGGGGAGGACAGCAATAATTGTAGGAAAGTTAACAGAAAGATCCTGCTACTTGGGGAAGATGGTTATCTTAGATGGTTGGCAATATGGTAGCTATCTCAAGACTGCCGATGACCAGGTCTGCCATTAGCATGATGGCTTCTTATTACTTGGGGTGTTATTCATTAAAAGAGTCTTAACTACTATTCCACAGTCACAGCAGACCTTGACTGGCAATCTAGACCACCTTCTGCATTCCTGCTTTCCACGCATCACCTGCCTGGACCAGGGACTGCCTTGGCTTTACTCACAAATGCAGCTATTTTTAAGTATGATAGATCTGTAGATGTGGACAAATCAGCAGCTGTGCACACCAGCACTGCTCTGTCAACATGGGCTGAAATTCTGCCCATCAGATGTATGGAGGATTGCAACAAAGCCAACTCTGATTAATAAAGTCAGAGGCAAAAGATGTTTTTAGCCTCAGACATACTGACGAGAAAAACGCGACGTACACTGCAAACTTGTTGGGATCAGAGGCTAATTCTATTAATATCATTTAACAGAAGAAAGCCATAAATTGCTCAGATCAAACACACTTTTAACATCAGCCTGCCTGGCATTGTGTACTGCTTTCATTCCCAAAAACTATTCGTGCAGTAAACAGAGCTGCAGTTTGCTATTTGCATGGCTGTAGCAGCAGCTACACGCTCCAAAGTCTCTGCAAAGGATTGTGGGCTAAATGCATCCATATGTCCTGCATGCCTTGAATTTACACTGGCTGCAGCTCTTGTTTGCCGCACTCTACCACAGGATGGAGTATGGGGGGAAATTATATATCCATACATATATGTATGAATTTCATGCTTACACCCATGGAAAAAAATCTTTTCATTTCCTTTAAATTGCGAACAGGTGTTGTCACCTTCTTAACTTGGCTTCTATGTTACAGCTTCACGAAGGGGAAAAGAAATTTACCCGAAACAGTGAGGCTTTTGTTAGCCAGAACATGATGTATTGATAAGCATATTGTAAAGTTTGTTATAAAATCAAATGAAACTAATAAAACCTAACAAAGATCTTGTAAAAACTGTGGACATTATACAGCATTAGCACCGAGTTACATTATAGATCTGGACTTGCAAGAAACAAGACTGTTGCCTGGTTGTGATATTTTCCAGCGGTTTACTCCCATTCGCTGAGAACCATCAGTTAAATCACTTGGTGCTACATATTTGATCAGTCATTTTTAGGATAGTTACAGCTAATACTGGCACTCACATCATCACCTTTTTAGGGAGAGCTTTTCAAGAACTATTATGGACTGTTGTGACATCAGCCTAGTGTAGCACTCATCAAAATGACTAAATCTAGCAAAACCGTTTTTTCTGCAGCAATCCAGGAACAGTCACCTTTTCATCTTGGAGTATTTCTCTCTCCTCCTTTCTTCTCTCAGGAGAGTGGTTGCTTTCCAGAAATCAGAAATATGCACATAGAGACGGGGAGTTTGTCAGACTCTTAGTGGGATGTCCCAAATGAGGAGGCAATAAAGAACCACTGAAATTCAGGGGATAGGAATACCTGATTGCTTTCAGATTTCTTTTACCATGCTTGTGCTGTCCCTGAGCAACACCAGGTTTGGTCAGGGTGTGTGACTTTATGCCTACGCTAATAAACACTCAGAAGGAAGAGTTCTTGCTTGGGTGAGGGCATCATTAGTCAATGATGAGTCACTTCCAGTGTAAAAGGAGCTTCATTTCCAAGTAAACAGTTTTTAGTTATGAGTTTGCCCCAAAACATAAAAATACTCACATTTTATGTACCGAGCATATGTACCAAGTGACTCTTCTAGTCTGCAGGACCAGTTCACACTGAATGACAGTATCTTCCCACAGACTGACACGCAGAGCCCCCTCACTTGGCAACACCACTAAGATGGGTCCTGTTATGAACTGAAGCCCTACCTGCTTCTCCACGGCGGTGTTACTGTGGCCCAGTGACACCACACCACACTCTGACATGAAGTCCTTGTGCAATGATTGCAATTGTTAGACCTTGAGTAGTAAACTAAGGCTCCCCTTTTCTGCTCAGCTCCCAAAGGCCAAAAACAATCTGAGCTTTAATTAGCAACATAACCATTACTAAGCATCAGTGACTATGGCCAGATCCTCATCTGGTGTTAATCACGCTGCGTATGCACAGGAGGCCACCAACATAGATCCAGCTGCTGGATTGGGGCCTTAACAAATTAAACATAAGAACTTTGTTACTGTTTATTGTCACAAGGAATTCTTCATTTCCATATAACAACTGACTAATCATCATTAGTCGTGATTATACACCCTGTGATTGTGTTAACGGTCCCACACTGGATGGGCTGCCTTTCACAGTCTGTGTTGAAGTAAACAGACTAAAGACAAGTTGCTAACTCAATTCCATGATCAGCACAAGCTACACCACCTTGTTCTCAAATGCAAATACTGAACCTTTTTCTTTCCTCTTTTTTCAGCATTGACTCATTTCAGTTTTTGCTTAGCATTAGCAGTCCCTTGCTGCACACATTGCTGACTCAGTCTTGATTCACATCTTCTTGCTGAGCGCATCTCTCTCTGGTCCCCAGAGTTTATTAAGAGGCCAAAACCCAAAGATAAATGAATTTGTCATGCTTTTCCAAGATGGCTGGTGGCACCTGACTCTGGGCTACAAATGTTTTCTCAGCTTTTGCACTACAAATGAGTTCTGAAACATGGATTGATGACTTCACTGGAGAACTGTAATGCAAAACATATTTTACTGTATTTGACTTTTTTTTTCCACACAGTATTTTCTAGTACTATGAGCAGGAAAAAGCACATTAGAATAAATATTCATTCAGATATTGTCATGTGGTTTTTTCCAGGATACTTATGCTGTTTTTACAAAAAAAAAAAAAAAAAAAAAAAAAGTTATTTTAATGCAAATTTTTCACACATGCTTGTTATCAAAGAGAGCTGACTTTGGACAAGCTGTAAAAAAGCATGAAATAGCAGCTGGCTCAGCAGGAAAAAGCTACTTTAAAGATAAATCATTTGATGTCAAGGAAGATTCTCCAAAAAATCTATCGCAGCAGAAAGACAGCAGACACTTAATGGTAAATTCGATTTGTTTGAAAATGAGATGTAGCTCAATTTCTGAACAGCCCATCAGGGGTTTAGGACAAGCTGCACTCTTCCTCCTGCTCTTTACATGAAGAATTTACTACCTTCCAGCCCAAATGGGACTTAGTGGTCACTCAGAGGACCAGGCATCAGTGAGGGGTATGAACTAGATGGATGATGGATTCCTCTCCAAAATCTTCCTTCAAATAAACCCAAAGAAGAGAAAATACAATTCCAGCAGTCGAAGGTACAGGGCAAGAAAGAGAAACACTGAAGCAGTCCTGGGACTTAAATGTTTAACTTTTTTTGTGCTGAAACACACCCAAGCAAGATGTGTCTTTCACAGTTTGCAAACTCCAAGTGAAGCAAAAAGTCTACAGTGCAGAGAGAATCCCAAACTCTACTGTTGTTTCTGCTTTCTTTTTCTTTCCTACAGAAGGTAATAAGAAACATGCATGCAGATGCAAAAATAGAAACAGTTTGATCTTTCATCACTTCGTTGAGCAACTGATGCAAGATGAAGTATTTACTGGCAGCACCTGTAGCAATAGCCCTTCATGTTGCAATGCTGGCACACCTTGCAGGATTTGGCCCATAACATAACATAACATAACATAACATAACATAACATAACATAACATAACATAACATAACATAACATAACATAACTCTGCAAGTGAAAAGTCCTCTGTGTTGTGCATTAGTGAAAGAGGTCATTATGCTACAGTGTAAATATTTACTAATAGTCCTTCCTACAGCTGTTCACAAACAATTTTCCCTTTAGAGAACAACCAGACTTCTGGAACAAGTGACACTGTTTGTTATTGCAGAAAGAGATGGTAATGGAGGATTTCCAGCACTTCCTTGTTAGAAGACTTTGGGTTTGGTTATTTATATGTCAGGCAAATCTCACCTGTTTGAGTGAAGATTTCCCAGGGAGGGCCTGATGGCTGAGGCATGTGATGTCTCTGTACGTGCAACCTCACAGTTTCTCCAAGCTGGCCACAGCCTAATGCAGGCTTCAGTTGCATCATGACATGCTATTTTTTTTTTTCTGCAGAACATACCTCCGTTCAGCACAAAATGTGGACAGTTTTAAATAATAAGCAGCTATTCAACATTTTGGTTTTTTCCTCTTTGGCCTTAGGCTTCCTTTCAGAGCACTCTGGCAAGGAAGTTTTACTCTGCAGTAAAGAAACAGCAGTTTTCAGCTAAGCATCTAAAACCAAAATGAAGTTAGTTTTCACACCTGTAGGTTATAAATCTATTCTCCTGAATTGATTCAGCTGGGGAAAAAAAAAGCTGGGGAAAAAAAAATAAAAAACCCTTAAAGATAAGATTTTCATGGGCATCACTCTGCAAATAACTTTTTGCAAAGGTACAGTGCTTTTCTTTTGCTGCACTACAGATAATGCTCCACAATAAGGAACCATTGTACTTAATAACTGTAATGCTGATTTAATACTGATTAAAGAGAAGTTCCTCTTCCAGCATTTGTAAATCTGTCTGCAGTGTAATTGGCATCCCAAATCTTGTGGTAAGCCACAAAAACTATTAAGGCTGGCTAGGAGAGGAAATTGTAGTTTTGACTTATATTGGTTATCTGCTTTTACTGGCTTTCATTTCATGCAGGGGTATATGAGAGCAGGATTCCTCGGATCTTTGGGATCTGGGCCCTGCTGTCTGAGAAGATGGGGAAATAAGCAGGGCAGAAACCAACTGCTACCATCTGGGTTGGCAAAATCTTTGTCTGAGAAGGAAGATCAAAAACCTAGAATAAGAGAAGATTCCCTTCCAACACAGCAGCAGAAAGATGCTAAATTAAGAAGAAAAGACTTTTAGCAAGTGTTATAAAGGAGGAATAGTCTTCTAGGGTGAGATTTAGGAGGTTTAAACTCAACTCCAAGCTACAGCTCATATTTTATGTGGTCTTGGACTAACCACCTGGTCTCTCTTTGCCTTAGTTACCATCTGTAAAATCATAGTAATCCATCTCATCCGCCCTTGCAGACTGAGAAGCTGTCCAGACAGACAACATGTAGGTATGTCTACCAGACATGTAGAGGCAGACCTAAGCTTACTCTGCTTGTGCACTGAGCTGGCTGGCTGCAAGAAAGATCTGTCATAAAACTGCAAAGTGACATTCAAACAGGCTTGTACCAAATTTATTACACCTCACAGAATGCAGCCGGCAACACAGACAAGGGAGCTCACCTCTGCCATGTCTGCCGGCACCCACTGATGTTAGTGGGTACACAGCCCTTTTTATTTCTTTGTACAATGTCCTAGATTTATGTTGGTTCTCTATACTACAGTGGAATAAGGAGACTAATAAGGGTTGAGATTAATAAGAGTTATATAGCACTAAATGCAGGCAGAGAGATTCAAGGCTGCTAAATTTTAGTCTCAGCTCTCTGTAGGATCTTGAGCAAACCTTTGCCTTATCCTGCTGCAGAGTACACGTATATAACACAGGGGTGACAGTTCCTCACTTGCCAGTGGTGTGGAGCTCAATTAAAAGCACACAGCATCATTTAAAAACCTTTCAATAAGCTATTGTATCAGTTCCAGATATTACAGTTTAAACTCTCAGAATGTTTTCATGTCAAAATGAATTTTTTTTTTCAAGTCCCAACATTTAATGAACCATTTAATGTTATTCTAGATTTAATATCTTAACCACCTTGCCCACCTGTGTGGTTTTACATGTTTGGTGTCAACAGTAAAGCTGGAATAAGAGGGTTTTTTCTCCTTTGAAGGAGTGGGAGAATACAGAGGCCATATGGTTCAAAAAGACACTCTGCCTAATTAAGTTTGTGCTTTCCAGAACACAAACAAAACAGCTCCATCAATTTGATCTTCATCCTCAAAACTGACACACAGTTGGTTTTAAAACACTGCCTCCTTCTCAACAAACAACAAAGGTTTGATTTGCTCTCAACCAAAAGCATTTTCACCAAGACAAACATGAGCATCTGGCCAAAGCATTAAATGTTTGGGTCCTTTGAAAGAATAAGTCAGTGATATCTTGCGTTTACTTGTAGGCCTTGGCAAGAAAGACACCAGGGGGACATTTGTTTTCAGGGGAAATTGTTCTAGTGAAAAACAATTGGTTTGAAACATTACATGAACACATCTGTACCACTGGAGACAGGAGACATAAGCAATACATCAAAAATGGTCCAAGCAACAACAATGCACAAGGGTACACTGTGAGACGAGGAAGGAAGGTGCAAAGAATCTAAAGAGGACTAGTTTCAGCCACCATTACAACAACGATGCATGGAGATGGACAATAACTCAGCCTATATCTCTGCCACACATTTAGTTTAAAGTTACCCTTTTCTTGGCACTTGATGCTCAATATTTGTTTGCATAGGGTTCAATCTCACACCCACAAAGGCCAGTGGGACCTTGCCATTTCCTTTCATAGCTACCCGATGAGGCTCTAAATAACTAGTGTTTGTGCCCAGGGCTTTTCAGTGCCAAATATAATGAAGAGTATTGTACTTAAACACAATTAAATTTGATAATCCAGTTTCCCTAAGCAACTGAATTGGAGTTTTTGCCTCAATCTTTCCTGAATTCTGGTCCAACTTTTACCCTGTGCCTCCTGGCTTTTCCTTTTCATGTGTTTTTGCTGTACTACCAAGAATAGTCAGAACCTTCTTTGCGGATCTTACTAATGGTTACAAATATCTGAAGGGTGGGTGTCAAGTAGAAGGGGCCAGTCTCTTTTCAGTTGTGCCCTGTGATAGGACAAGAGGTAATGTTAGCAAGCTGAAACACAGGACCTCAACACAAGGAAAAACTTCTTTGCTGTGAGAGTGACAGAATCTGGAACAGGCTGCCCAGGGAGGATGCAGAGTATCTTTCTCCGGAGACTTTCAAGACCCCCTGGATCTGTTCCTGTGTGGCCTGCCCTGAGTGTTCTTATTCTGTGCTGGCAGGGGGGTTGGACTCGATGATCTCCAGAGGTCCCTTCCAACCCCCACCACTGTATGATTCTATGATTCTTTCATTTACAGATGCCTTGTTGTCCCTTTGTCTTGGAATAATGGTAGTTGTCTTGGGCCCTGAGATTTATAGAATACTGGACAACACAGAAGATTAAAGACTTTGACAGCCTCCACATGCTGCAAAAGTATAATCAGGACTGAAGTAGGTTCCTTTAACATTCCTTTCTCCACACCAAATAGTATGGAAAGCACATCCAAAAGGAGTCTGTATAGACATGACTATAGACTATTTCCACTTCACCCTTTTTGCTCAGTATAGCAAAGAAAGATGGATGAAAGCTATAGGAAAGAGCTGAACAAGGAAACCCAAATCCATTGAAAATCAAATCCACAAACTATGTTACATGGGAGATGGCTTTTGCAGCTTTATCCCACTGATGTTACAGGAGTTATATAGCAAGAGGATTTCCCTCATCTAAGCATCTCTTTCCTGATAAGACATTACATTCTGGTCTCTCTCCCATACTGGCTCTGCAGCAAAGTGCATTCTCCAAGAATCACCCTGTTATCGGGTGATAATCCTCCATCAAGCAGCACCAAGTGTTTGCTACATGCTCTGAGTCCACAGAAGACCACCTACTGTAAAGGGAAAGAAGAAGAAGCAAAACAAAACCAGGCCAAGTGCCAACCAGTAGGCAGCTGGAAACTGCCCTAAACTTTGTCCTCACTTCCACTGTCTGAGAGAAACAGAACTTTGTAGACCCGATACTTGGGCTGCGGATCAGGCAATAGGGTGAGCAAGATACCTGATCTGGTCCCCTGCTTTGTAACCCTCCCCTCTGTTCCCTCAGCTACCTCCAGCTCTTTTCCTCCTCACAGCCAAGGACCAATGAATATATTTCTGAGGCAGCCACAGCAGAAGAATTTCTGATTACCCAAAGAAGTGTCTTTGGGGGCCTTCAGGAATGCTTGGCCCAGCAGGTGACCCCAGAATATCATCAACAGGCCAAGCAAGCCCTTTGAAGCCAGTCAAAAGCACAGCCAGTGAACCCATGGTCACCAAGACATCATCTGAAGCTTTCTTAATCCTGTCTCAACCAAGAGGATTTTTCTGGAACTGAGCATCCCTGGGTCATATGCCAGCTCTGAGCTTTGTTTCAACCTAAATACTATTATTCCTGAAGAAGCCATGCTTTGCAAAAGCTCAGTACATGAATCTTCCAGCTGGGCATTTTTATATGGGTGCTTTAACATTTGTTCTGAGAACTATCCTGTTCCAACAGCAAACATAAAGATCAGTGTGACCTCTCCTTATCACACAGCCTTTCCTGTGTGGAATTCATTGTGATCTGGACCCTAGTGACTATTGCATCATTTCTGTTTATTTGTAACCTTTGGCACTGCGTAATCTTATCTGCCTGCAGCCGGCTGCAGCAGAAGATGTGCAGCAACATAGCCAGCTCTGGCAATCCTCAAACACTGGAAAGGGCCAGTTAAGAGCGGAGGTCAGTAAATGATTAGCAAAGCAAATCTGCAATCACTGACAGCTACACAGAAATCAGCTCACGCTCTCCCCTCAGAGCAGGTGAGCTCTGGCTTTTCTCCAGCTCTACTCACCAATGACGATAAGGGTGTAGTTCACGTTGGTGCTACCAAAGCCATTGGTGGCTTTGCAAATGTAGGTTCCCGCATCTTCACTTTCCACCTCCTTGATTTTCAGCCCTTGCTGAAGGATTCGGAACCTTGTCCAGCCACTGTGGATAGTGCGTCCATCCTTCATCCACATGGTGAGGGGTGGGGGGTCACCCTCCACTGGGCACAGGAGCTTGATGGTCCTCCCTAGTCTCACAGACTGTCGGTGAATCACTTTATCTGCAACCCTCGGGGGGCCTAAGAAAGAGCAGAGTGAGGAAGAGCTGTTATTACTTTTGCCAGTGATACAGCACTGATTTAAAGATGAGTCATCAATCTGGCCATTATATCGACTGCTAGACAGAGGTACAGTGAAAGGTGCTTACCAAATATCACTTATGACCAAGGCTAAAAAAAATGCAGGCAACTACAGAGGGATACAATAATGGAGATACTGGTTTGTGCAAAACCCAAAACTGCAAACTTGCCATCATCAGCAGCTCATGCTAACCCACCAGGGAAGCCTGGTTCTGAATCTCTTTCGCTTTTCCCAAGCATCCCCATTTTCCTACAGCAAGGAGGAGTCCAATGCACAAACCGTTCAGCTGTATTTGGTAAAGCAACTGTGGTTGTTTTAAACTTAACACCTATCCTGAAGGCAAAATTAGTAACAGCACTGGTACTTAAAACACTGCCCTCCCCCAAATGTTATAATCCTTTCATGTTGTATGTACAGTAATTCCCTTTAATAGTCACCAGATGGGCTTTATCTGAGATGCATAAGCCTGCAGTTGTTGGACATAAAGCATTCACTGGGTAGCGCTCCACTGAAAGATATAGCATAGCCTGACATGTTAACGTTGCTTATAGTCCAAAAAAGAGTATTTTTAGAAATTGCCTGCTGGTTTAACCTGACAAATATTTGTTCTTTGCAAAAGGTGATAATTTCAGGCAAAACAGTGTCCCTGTTTGCCACATGGTAACAGGATGCACTTGAACAGGCCAACACTCCAAAAAACCCCAGAAGTGATTAAGACTTCAACGGTGGGAACAGTCCCATAGCTGAATTCAAACTGGAATTTCTTCCCAAGACTCTGAAAAGTTGAAGCAGAGAGTCTTTTTCCTGCATCTGCCTTTTTGGCCTTTTCATTAATTGCACAAGTTCCCCACACAAACTGCAATAGCAATGCTCTTCCCAGAATAGTCTATTAAAGGGTGTGATAATAAGTGTCCTTCTCTTGCATAAGGAAAAGATGTTTTACTAAGGATTGCTGATGCTGAGCTGCACCCAAAACCCACAAGATGTTTGTGGGGTTTGGAACTGTTCCTTCATATTTAATTCCTGTTGCTAGTCTTTTACAGTATTGGACCCACATGGGATAAGCTACAGAGATCATATTTACACTTCCTCATGACTAATTCCTATTATTCCAACGTCTGCCTGAATTTTCCCCAGCATGACTAAGGCTGTATAGTTGGACATAGAGTCCAGCTCATGAATGACTACAGAGCTGCTGTTGCAGTTACTCATGCTGAATTGCACCCACGAAGTTTGCAGCTCTGCTGGTGAACAGAAGCGCTGCTCAACCTGAGAAAAGTCACGAACTAGCCTGAAACTCAATAATTAGTTTAACTAAGAGCCTGGTTAAGCCAGTGGTTCTTAGACATGCTCAAATTCTGATGAACTGCTGAAGACCCAAAGTAGAGATCTTGAGAGCACTTATTCTGAAAAAGTCAGTCCCTGGCAAAGATAACACCCATTCCTCCACACCTTCTGCAGACACCTGAGACAGCATCTCAAAAGTCATGGTGCCCTCCCACACTCCACAAGAAGCAGCAAAATACCATGATAAATCATAGAATGCTTTTGGTTGGAAAAGACCTTTAAGATCATCGAGTCCAACCACTAACCTAACACTGCCAAGCCCACCTTCCTATCCAGGTCTTTCTAAGCACTGCAAATCACACTGTTAATGTTCTTCACCTTGGGAGACTTCCAACCAGCTCTGTGAATGGAGGGATAATCCCAAGATCCTTTGATTGCTGATCTGACACAAGTAATGTTGCTGAATCTTTTTAAATGGAAATCTACCTGTCAAGAGGGGTTATGTGTGTTGGCTGTGATAAAACAGACTTCAACACCAGCAAGTGAGGATCCGGACCCGAATTCTGCTACATTTCTCTACATGGTGCAGTATCTCACTCAGTATAAAGAAGCAGAAATGTCCAGACAAGTCCACAGCTTTGTTGAAATTCTGGGCTGATCCTTGGAGAGGTCCTTTCTGGCCTAGAGCCCTACCAAACCAGGTCAAACTTTAAGAGTAGCTTCATTGCAATCTACTTGTGAGCCGAGATACTACTCCATGCATATTCAAATAGCAAAAACAGATCTATAATTAGTGCTGGGGAAAAAATGTTTGGTGCAGGGCAAGCAGGGACAGTAGAGAGAGAGCACCCTCCTCCCAACTTGGAAACCTGCTGTATCTCCTTCAAAATCCCTTTCCTTCCGACATTCAGGTTGACTCCTGATGAATTTTGAGACCTGGAGGAATCAGATAGTTTCCCAATCACGTCATGTGCCTCGTTAGGGCAGGCTGCACAAGCAGCTCTCCCGATGGCACCAGAGCTGCCTCTGGATCTGTCACATGTGTGGGTCAGCGGTAAGCTTGGTCCTCCTAAATGCCATTTTCCTTTGATTGACCTTTCGTTCTGAGGAATTGTTGGATCACTCTCTGTCACAGGATCTATTCGCAGACCTTTATGACATTTCGTAAAGGGTGCATTTCTTAAAGCCTTTATGCCTGAAAAGAAAAAACCCTCAGCAGCCCTTCATTAGCCCCTCCAGCAACTTTCTTGGGATGAAGAATAAAAATTTCTCCCCAGTCTTTTTTCTGATGTCAATTTTGCTAGATACAACTACATGAACTTCTTGAAAAGGTACAGCCCTGGGACAAAGATGCTAAAACCTTGCTTCTGTTCATTTAATGCTGTAAATATTCCCATTTTATTACCTATCTTCTTTGCATTGATAACTTTCTGTGCAAGCACTACTCGCTCTCTGGAATCAGTGCCTTCTCCATATGCCAGAGGCTTCAGAGGCCCTGGCAAGCCAACACTAGCTGGACCTATTGTAGGTGGTTACAGAGTGAATAAAATGTTGATACCACCACAGATCTCTGCCTCTCTTTCTAATGGACAGGTATCCACTGGGTCTTATTTCACTACATATCTGTACAGCCCTGCCTTGGGACTGCAATAGTGACATGCTTTTCAAGTCAAGATACACTTTGGCACATCTTGCCACTCTGCATTGTCAGTATTTGGAGGGAAGGAGGTAGAGAGGGGGAAGTGTGTTTTGCAGAAAGGCCCTTCAACATCTTCTGGGCAGCGGGTGCTGCTGACACAGAGCTGCCTTGCATGGCATACTGGAGAAATCCCACACCATCCAGAGAAAAACATATTCCCCCACTGAATCTATATATCAAGCTGCCCAGAAGCACTCATGTTCCTCTGGAGTTTAATTTTCAGGGCTTCTCTATGGCAGTTCCATCTTCTGCTATATGGACAGAGCAAAAAGATGCAGTAAAAAGATGCTGAGCACCCCAATATTTCATGTGCACTGGTGGTACTGAATGGAGCTCCCCACCTGGCAGAATTGGTTCACATTACTTGCAGAGGTTGTGATGGTGAGAGCAGAGTGCCCAATAGGTGCCAGCTCTCCCAGGGATTGATTTTGGTGTGTCCCTTGGTGGCTGCCTCCCGTGGG
This sequence comes from Megaceryle torquata, assembly GCA_024611175.1. NCBI lineage: Eukaryota > Metazoa > Chordata > Aves > Coraciiformes > Cerylidae > Megaceryle > Megaceryle torquata. The sequence goes on along the minus strand of JANIJG010004817.1, from coordinate 83,914 downwards.
GCTGGGGCACACCTGTGCTCACAGCTGAGTGCGACAGTGCAGGACCAGAGCCCAGGGTACACACAGCCTGTGGCCCTGAAGGCTGGATACATTTCTACAGCTGCTTAGAGAGGCAAAATCCCAGGAAAGCACCTGCTGCTTCACCTACAGCTGCCATCGAGGTAAAACCAGGCTGACCCCCGGCTGCTGCCCTCTTCCCATCCCTTGCTGCTGCCACCTTCAGTCCTGTGCTCTAGTGCAACATTAAAAAGCAGAAACAATTAGCCCCCAAGCAGTGTCACAATCTCAGCCATCCTAGACTCCAGCCTTGTGTTGTATGTGAGCAGAAATGATCTTTCGAAATGTATTTTGAGAGCAATGCCCTATGGCTGCTTGCTGCAGTGCTGCTCTTCTTGTTTATGCATTATGCATTAGCACAACACCCCAAGAGATGAGTAGCAACGCTTGGTAAGGGATTGGTTTAAAACCTGAAATCACTGTGTTAAAACAGTTTGTTAAAACTGTTAATTCATACATTGACCAATACCATTTTTTTTAATGCCAATACAAACCATCTTTCTGGCTAAGAGGGGAATCCTGTTAATTGCCATGTGCCTGCACCCATGGGCCAATGCTCTAGACTGGATCCTTTCAAGGCAGAGCAGGAGAAAGCAGAGCTCTCTAGCCCTGAGTGTAAATCCTGGGGGAAGTGTCCCTACACCATACTGATCCTGATTTCTTCGCCATTAGGCGCTGATTCCTGTAAAAATCAGCTTTTGTAAGTACTGAGAATCTGCAGCCTCTGGTGCTCCTGGAGACAGAGATTACTGCCTGCAGGATTTTGTCATGGAATATGGGAGAAAAGGCCAAAAGTGAGGCCACAGGTACATACTCCATCAAAACTGCTGACTCATATTTTTTACATGTTTTATAGCCAGGGAGGGAGGGAGAACGATGGGGAGAGAAAACAATCATTGCTTCCACTCCTGCAGTTTTCCAGTAGGCAAAGGCAGCTCTCTGTGGCCACAGGGCACTGCTGAGAAGCACACTTTTAAACCACACCACGCTGGAGAGGGTGCAGCTGACATCACAGCCTGTGCAAACAGAAGGAGCTATTACAGTGTGAAGTCCTACCTTGACACAAACCCAGCCAAAGCTGGTTTTCTTCAGTCCCCCTTGTCCTCGACCCAGTAGTTTGAAAGAATAATTTCTTAATATTTTGGCCGAGAGGGAAGGGTGGGGTTTGACATCTGTGGATGTGACTTGGGACAAGAATGCAGCTGCCTCCCCCCGCGCCTGGTTGTTATTTTTTCTCTAAATACAAACTAAATATAACTTTGCCCCGTAACATTCAAATCGTTTTAGTTACTAGAAGGGATCATGCCTGGAGTTCCAAGGGCCAGGGTGCAATAAGTCTTGAAATACAATTCAAACAATCCAGACTCTACATTTTCCACCATGTTATTTTCTTGCTTGTATTTTCCCCATCTGCAAATACACAGCAGCACTCTCAGAAAGAAACCAACAATCCCAGCCAGGTGCCAAGTTTTCTGTTCAAGATGATATAAGCCCAGTCAAACATTAACAAGAAAATGCCATGATCACCTCATTTGTTTTAAATATTTCTGCTCATATATATGCAGACAAGTGTGCAGATTTATTTGTCTCATTTACGAATACAAGCAACTGGAATCTCCATTCTGTTCCATTATATAAAAGACAGATCCTACACCTGTCTTACTGAACAGCTGGGCAATTTTCAGTTTATATCCACTACTCTATACCACTTGCTGCTCTGCTGCTGACACTGCTTTACCAGCATTCCTGCTCTCCCCACCCCAGAGCCTTGGAAGGGCTGGTAGTTGGCACTTCTTGGCAAAAGGAGTTATGTAAAACCCAAGAAAGCCTCTTTGTTTCTGCAAATAGCTATTTCCGGGAAGCAGCAAAACCAATTTCTAGAAGTTTATTTAAGACACAACAGTGGAATAGCCTGGAGCTTCCTGTCCATATTTCTCACAGTCAAAAACACACACACATATTTTCCTGGACTGCATTGCAAAGTTCATGCACTCATTCAACTCATACGTGTAGTAAACATGATTTATAGCTCTGTGTGAAAACCCTCTAGATATATGGTGTTTTGATAGTGACTCGAACCTAGCACTATAATTTAGTAACACCTAGCAGTGAAAGCTAAATGATTTCCCACTCCACATTCCTAACTTTCCATGAACCCCTTTTACTCTTAACCTGGGGAGGAGATGCTGCTTCTACAATTGTTTTGACTTAGCCTTGTTATTCCTTCAACTAAACTGCACACCAACGTCAAGCTTCACATATGGTGAACACACCAGCACCGACCCATGTCCTGTGAGACCATTTGCCATGATACAGTTCAAAGTGAACTTTATTAACACATTAAACATAATTACAAAGAGGAAATTCCAAGGAAGGTCAACCAGCCCGGACAGTTTCTTGGAATGGAAGGTAATTTATAATATCCACATACTAGATTGTAAAGTTTATAAAGAAGTTAAATAAGTTTTAAGAGCCCCATGGGTTATGTATATTTTATTCTTTAATACCAAACACATTCACTTTGCATGAAGATGAGATTTCTTTTGAAGAGCTGTGTTAGCAAATTAGCAAAGTCATTTACCATGAAGCACCCCAATGACTCATCAACACACACATCAGGGATGGGTACCACAGACTGTGTGTGTCCTATGAGAAGAATACAGCCAAGCACAGAAATCTCTCATTGTGACAACGAGCTGAAGGAGTTGGGCAACAGCCGCTAACCAAAGCACTCTGTGTGAACAACAACCTCTTATACCAGTGCTCAAAGCAACATTTGGCCTTCACTGTACTCATCACTGTAAAACCTGATCCTCTGAAGTCCTTATTCAAGGCTGGTTCACACTGACATTGATTTATTTCACCTCTCCCATGCTGCAGAATGAACACGGATGCTGGAAGGGACCTTCTAAAAGACAAGTTTTAAATGGGCTAACCTGGGGCATCCATTGCTAGAAAGCTGGGCCAGACAGTTCCTGCTTACGGTAGGAGTTTAACCCTTTCCACAACAGTTTAATCCTCTGCAAGACCAACATGAGGATAATATACATAAACTATCTGCATTATTGCCCTTATTTGTACTGGCATTCAAGTTATAGTGATGGACCAATAGATAGAAGCCTTGCTATGGTGGGGGCTGGACAAACACCTACCGAGGAGCAAATCCCACAGGGGAGGGCTTACAAAGCAACAATGCCAAGAGGTTCAATTAACATGAGTAGGTGTTCCTGAAAGAGAGGAACTCTTGGCTCTCTGCACAGTGGGAAGCCATTACAAGGAAAGCAGGATTGATAAAAATGCTTTTTGAGAGAGATAAAAGGATAAATGTTTTGCCCACGTATACCATTACCTATCAGAATAAGCAGTTCAAAGGACTGGTGAATCCAACATCTTTTCATATATTCAAAACAAACCAGTTTGCATTTCCAAAAGGTATGCATTAGCCAAGTAAAGTAGGGGTCAGCGTAGGGTAACCGGGCCAAATGCTTTGGTATGTGACATGAGGAGATCAGATTAGATGAGCTAATGGGTCCTTCTTGGCTTGAAAACATAGGCGCCCACAGACAAAAACAATGCTTATCAAAAACAATCAAAAGATTAAAGAAAAAAACAACAGCATCTCTGTAGAACAAAGACTCTTAGAGAGGAACACAAAACCACCACAAGTATTTTCTGATCAGCCCTGACGACTGGTCAGGCTTAGCTTTGGGAATAGCAGACTGTTTGCAGGAGCAAGTTCTAGGCTTGGGCTGCACAGCTGAGCCCAACAACTTGATGGAGAAAACAGCTTTGTGGATTCATTTTACAGCAAGTGAAGTGACATATTTTCTCTTTCTTTCCTACCTCTGTGGTAGGAGCTGCTTTCCTGATGAAATGGATATTTATTGATAGCACAAAAAGTGCTTGCCATATTTTTACATGAGTAATAACTAGCCCCTTGGGTGAAGGCTGCCAGTAAATTTTCTACTCTAGATGTTCCAAAACTAAGAAAAATAGAATATTTGGGAACATGTTCCATTTAATTAAGTGCCCTGCATACATATTTCACTGAGATTTAATAAAATAGTTATTGTATGCTAAACAATTGGCACATGATTATTGCACAGATTTATTGCAGTTCAACAACAGTAGATGAGATATGTATCTCTTACATGATTTTTAAATTCTTTGAGCATATGTTTTCAATAATCAGTTGGTATTTATTTAACATGAAATTACCATCTTATTAAATTAAATGCGCATGGGTGACATTCAATTTCAAGTGTTGTTGAACATTTTTTCAGCAGCAAAAAATAGTAACTTTATCCCACAGGTTCTGAGGTAGCAAACGCAGAGGAGAGTTAGGATTACTTCAAATTACTTTTGAAGGAGTAGACTTTGTATGCTAGAAGGTTACTTTACTAGTGTGGAAGGAAAGACATTATTTATTATTTCTTAAGTGCTGCCAGTGGGCTTAGCATGGGCCAAAAGAGAGGACTGACATTTCTACTCTAAGTCTAAAATTATACTGAGGGCACAGTTCAGGTATGCCGTTCAATGGATAACTAGAAAACTTTTTTTAGAGAAGAGATTAAGTCCAACAAAGGTGTGTTAGCACATATACCCACACAACCTACCTTTTCCACTCTCATTCAAGAAGGCAAGCCCGTCTGAATAATGGCATTCCTAATTTGCTTTTTCAGAAGCAATGGCATAAAAACATGTTTTCAAAGTTCTGAAATTCAAAGGCTTTTTTTTTTTTTTTTTTTTTTTTTTTAGCCTCCTGTTTCCAGAAAGGACAAACTGCCTAATTCTGGAAGAAAGTAAGAAATCCTCTGGCTTGAGGGCAGCAGGAGGGTCCAGAAATTGACCAAAAATCCTGCCTTGCAGCCCCAACCTGCTCTCACTAAACCTAACCCAAACCCCCCACATCTCCACCACAAGTCACACAGGGACCATCCCTGCCAACAGAAGGCATTTGTTTGCTTCCCATAATCTCTGGGAAACAATCCAGCCAGGCAGCCCTGAATTAGCTTCTGGGGTTAATCTACCCCAATTTTTACATGAATGCTATTGTACTCTGCCCTTCCAACTGCTTCCCAACCATGCAAATCCTGCTTCACGAGCCCAGTGGATTTCCCAGCCAAATCGCCCACCATCTCCAAGACTTTCAGCAAAACAAACCAGACACTCTGAAAACCTCAGTTTAATTCATTGTTTTGTAACAAAACTCCCCTTCAAGCCACCAGTGGCAATCATGTTCTAAAACCCAAGGCCTCAGACTTCTGGGCCAAACTGCTCCATTTTTTGCCCCTTTCTTTGTCCCTCCTGCCTACGTGCAGTGTTCTGTCACCTAATCATTTCATTTGAATAGCTCCTAGGAAATAGGATGCCCAACTTCATGTTTAGTGACACAGGTTCCCCTTGAACCTTGGTAGTCAATATTTAACCTGGTCTAAGCACAGTACAAGGCTTAATAAGTAATTAGCTACTTCCCCTATAGACAGACGTTTGTGTGTGAGCTGTACAAGCAGGAAATTGTAAGTGTCACTGTTTACATCTGCAGGGAAACAGAAACCACCATGGTTGACTCCATGCCATATTCAGGAATGATGTGAATAGCTGGTTTGCCTTCCTACTGGTCCACAATGGTAAGTCTTCGGTGATATACTGACAAAGAAGCCTTTTCCATTTGCATCCAAGAATTTGGTTTTCCTCAAAATATTCTTTAAAATCTTTATAAAGAAATTTTTCTCCAAGGAGACGAAATTGGAAAACATTTTAAACGCTTCCATCCTGTGCTGGTTCCTGATGGCCTTTCCCAATACCCAAGATGAAAAAGGTGTGATTACGGCATTAAGGGCTCAGAAAAAAAAAACCCAACACATTTTGGACACTTACTGTCAAACAGGAGACACTGCCAAAAAATCCATAAACCCTTTGCTGTTGGGAAATCAGTGGCAGTGCCCTACATGGTGAGGCTGCTCTCAGACCTCTCTTAGCTTTGCCCTTTTCACTGGGGGCTTCTAAGTTTGGTCACCACAAAAATGTGGTAACAACTGTTTGTTGGTGACCACAAAGAGATAAACACTGTGGTATTCAAGAACTGAAGATATTTTGGGAGGCTTGTCTAGAACTGAAAGCCCATCTAGCTGAATGACTGCAGAGCAGACTTGGTATGGAGTGCTTTGCAAAAATGTTTTTCTATTAGAAAAGGATATTATTGTCAAAAACGAAGATTTTGTTTAGTTTTCTCTTCCAATATTCTCTTTTTCAGTTTGAGAAATATTTTGCGTCATAATTTTGGCAAATTACAATGAAACACACACAAACAAACAAATAAACAAGTTGGGAATTTAAAAGTATATTGATTAAGCAGTGGCAATCTTTTTTTAATGGGTTGCTGTATCCCTAAAATATGAAAACAGTGTTGATGTAGGACAGGAATAAATTAAAGCACATTAAAATATCAAGAGGGGGGAAAAAACCCTAACATATATGTGCATATATTTATAAACCCCCACCTTGCTCCAAAAGAAAAATGCAATGCAGAGCTGATTTTCCACCTTCTAGATCAGCATCATTTAAAAATTCTGCCTGAAACCATTCACCACTGTCCTACTGAAACCACCAGCTCACAGCAGTTTGATGGAAGTGCTCTATCCAGCTCTCTCCATATTAAACTGTCACCATAAAGGTTTACCATACAGGTGCCTACATCAGTGTTTTAGTTTGGACCAGGAGTGTTCTTTAGAGTGAATTTTTTGATCATCCCCATCAACTAAACTTTGGTTCACATCATGAAACAGTTTGGAAGCACATGTACTGAGTTGGTTTTATATGAAATTGAACTGCAAAGGATGCTCCAGTTCAGGTGGGCATTTAGTTCATAGGACCAGAAGAGTGCTATTCCAAAGGAAAACACTCCTCTGAAATGGGGGTGTCAAGTCCTAAGCACCAAATGCTTTACAGATTCAATTTTACCAATCCCCACCAGCTGCTAATGCAGACACAGCCAGCAATTGCTAGCTGGGTCCCTGGTAGAACAAAAGCAGAAGCTGTGCTCTTGGATTTCCATTAACAAGCACTCAGTCTACACGATCAGACTGGAGCTAATCCAGAATAAACTCCCAAAATGCCTATAGTGTGAACATCCCCTCCTTAGCACCAAATATTTCACTTTAAAGATTTGCTCCTGCTGTGCCATTCTACAAGCTAAGTTGGACACACCTGTACATGTCTTCCAGGAGCACAAAACACTTAAATGCATTTTAAAAGAAAGTGTTCACAAGGTTGATTCAGTGAAAATTTATATTTAAACTCCAGAGATGCCAAGTCTCCTACGTATGAAAATGGGGAAACTATCGCTGGATTCTTATAGCATTCACATCTGGTTCCTGCTTCCCAGACACTGAAGCACACTCTATCTGATGTAAAAGCACATGATGCCCAGCAGTACTGTCAGAAGCCAGGACTTCTTAATATATGAAACCTTCATACCTGCAGAATATTGTCAGATCTCATACAGGAAACAGCCTCCAGGCCATACCCAAAGGAAAATAGTTACATTTTCACCTGATAGATCAACCCTGGTCCAGTGCCACAGCAGTGTTAAAACATGCGATGATGCCTGCACTAGCCCATGCACCACGACCTTCCGACTATGAAAACTCAGTTTATCACTGGCAAAGTCTGAGGGCTCAGTGAGTGCCTTACACAGAGGTTAGTCCAGATTTCTGCAGCTTGCCTGCCACTGGGACAACTTGAAACAGATTCCCTTCCTCTGCAACCCTTCTACATGCTGGCTTGCTCACAACAGCACAATTAGTGCACTCTTAAGTGGCCTTTATTAATTTTTCTAGTAGGAGATAGTAAGACTTATTAAGCTTATTACGCTTACTAAATCTGTTCGCACCAGGATGGTTTGTGCCTAGGATTGATTGTCAGGTGCTTTTCTGAACAGTCCTGAGATGTTCAGCTTCTAAGATCAGGTAAAATTAGTGTATTTCATCCAGTATGTCTGAAGCTCTGCTGCATTCCTTGCTGCTCAAAAGCTGCCTCACTTCATCAGGAGGAAGGTATTTTTCCTGTACCTCTATTGCACACCAGTGTGGCATGGCTCAGGATGAATGGTATTACCCAGCAAGCAGCTAACAGTGCTCCTAAATTGAAACACTAAAAATAGATATTTAAAATACACATCTATTTACATTCCTCAAACTATTCAAACGATTTGGAAATATTTCTCCTTTGCTGAAGCTCCCATATTGCCTGCCCTTAATCTCCATAAATCTGCATGAGTAGAAAGACAGTGCTAATTATTATCTGATATACAAGCAAACTACGAACCCCCCATTATTAGCACAGCCTGTGACCATCAGTACAGTTGCTTTATTTGAGTTGCCCAAGCTTCATACAGGAGTTTTGCTGACACCGATTGCTCTGCAATTTCAAATGACGTCATTCCACCGGCGGGCTGCGCACTGGTATGTAACGTCGTATGCATCAGGTAGCTATACAGCTACACTGGAATATCAATTCATGTGCACTCCTATTACCTCACAGTCTGGTAATGTACAATCCCGGCTACCCTCCTGCAAGGGGGTGTGGGGGAGAAACCTGGAGAGCATAACAGCTATCTAGGAAAAGCTGTGCACGGAGAAACACTGTCTAGCTGCCTTATCCCCCATCGCGCACGTGCATGCACCACCGCACGCACATCGCACCAGCTGTCAGCAGGCATTCCTGACTGCAGATTAAAGCGTTGCCACAGTCTGTCTGCTCAGCCTGTCCCGGTCGATGAACGTCAGAGCAAAGTGTCCACTCGCATAAAGATTTCTGAGCTTCTCTGCTTGCGGAAATAGTTTTTACTGTTGCAGTAACTCGAACTTGTTCTGGAGGGATGTCACATCAGAAATCACTCTGTGCTGCACGCTGGCATTTCTGAGTGAGGAGTCAAGAAGTTGAAATTCAAGGTCAGAAAAAAGCAGGCACACAAGACACCTCACTGTACCTGTGCCTGGATAAATCAGCACTTTCCTAATCAGTTGCTAATCCCCTAATCTTTATTGCATGTAAATTTCAATCCCTTCCCAATGGCTGTGCCACGGTAATCTCGAATCTGATTGCAGTGAAACCCCATTGGAAGACTCACTGATAAAAGATGGAAATGTGTAAAATCAATTTGCTATATACCACAAACAGTGCTGCACACCCCTTCAGGGAACAGAGAGCCGCCATCAAATAACAACAACTAAAGGGCTGTTAAAAATGCTTTTTATCTAACAGTGGATTTTACTATTTTTTAGATAATCTATTTATTTGACTAAAAGAGAAAATTCATTTTTGAAGGGAGAATGAGGGCACTGTTTTACATACAGTAAAGGATCACTTGGTGACTAAGGCAGAAAAGGAAGCCTTGGAAAGGTCATTATTTAAGGCAACTATAAAAATGTGAGGGCAAAAGACAAGAGAGTCTGAATACACTGAGGCTCACAATTTACTGTCAGGAGCTCAGACTCAGCCAATGATCTCAGCTTTACCTCCAGAAGGTACAGCAGGAGCAGAGTTGGCATGGAGCTGTTGCTATGAATTTATCATTTCGTATTTAACTTGATAAGAAGCAATAATCATTGGTAGGGCTGAGCAAAGTGCTCCAACTTCTGGTCATGAGCTCAATCAAGCTTTGGGCTGAACTGGCCCCAGCAGCAGGGACCGCAGCTTTGGCCCACCAGAAACAGCCTAGGCTCCAGTGTTGATAAGCACAGTGGTTCTTAGTTTTCCAAACAATGGAAAATTGATAACACTTAGAAAACGAAAATATCTTGGCAGGATCTCATATCACTTTTCTACAGTGGGCAGAAAGTAAGCCAAAGCCTCTTTCACATAATCCACCAGAAGATAAAGAAAATTATTAAATCAAAAGAAAGCAGCAGCCCTTCTAACTCCTGTGTTTCATCCATTGAAGGGAATTTGCCAGAATTCACAATTTCATTTTTTTAATCTTGTGTTATTAGGTGCTTGTTTCTTAAGGTCTTTTTTTTTCTGAGGGCATAATCCTGACAGAGAATCTCCTGTTTATTTGAACGTGAAAGGAAATTTGTGACCTTTGCGATTGTAGGGAATCACTAAATGCTCTAAAAACAGGAAGTAAATAAATAAAATCTAATTTGTTGTAACATTCGTGCTATTTAAGCCAGAGTGTTAGTTTTCTGCAGTTTGACCCAGAAGCGTCGAACACGCAGGATTAGTAACGTGAGTGTTTCCCACGGATGCGTCCCACGTGATTTATTTAAGCATCTTTATGATACACATTAACAAAAAGCTGTGGGATCCAGTAGCTGTAGGATCTAATATAGCTTATGGTCCATTTGCAGTAGAGGAGATTATAAGCAGGTGTCTCTCCTGGAGAAACTGGTTTGCTACAGTCAACAGGAAGCCAGCTCATATCCCCAGATGTTTGTCATTATGGGGAGGGGAGGGGGAGAAGGGACGTTGGGTTCAATAAAAACACGCTGCTACTCTTGCAGCACCTACAGTCCGAGAGGGACTTCAGTAGCTCAGCTCTGCCATTGATAAAAACTTTAAAAGACCTCTGCTCCAAACAGCCCTCAAATCAAAGGTCTGTTTACTTAGCCTTTGCTTGCTGGGCTTTAGGATAGTGCAGGAAAGATCAAAGCAGAGACCTCATTTAACATGTCCAAGTACACAACCAGCAAGTCTGTTTATGTTGGATACCTACACACCGAGTGTGCTGCTGTCTGTCAACACTTCAGGCTCATTTTCAGCAATATTGGGTGAGGAGGGAAATATTCAGAAAGGCCCCACAGATTCTGGTCCTGATGAAACAGAAGTGAGAGTCAGAGCAGGGAGCTCTGCTTTTAACTGTGACTGCTGAGGTCAAATATGAACTCCTTGCAGGAAAAAAGAAGCAGACCTATGGTCTCTGCTGAAGTGCTACACCACTAAAGCACAGCTAAACTCAGCATGAAGAGCTGGAAAAGACAATTTTGGTTCCATATTATTTTGGATCCAACATATTTTTATTGCCAATGCATAGTGAGACCAAGGTCCTTGGTTTAACACTGGTAAGGGATGACATCCTGTGCACTTCACACACACAACGAGGTGCAACTTCCATCAGCAATTCACATCTTCCTGCAGTCTCTCACTGATGTCTGTATAACCCCACTGTGGGATGTAGCAGTTTGCAATGACAGGCCATTTATTCACCATTTGTAAACTCTCTTCCACATCTGTTCTTTTGGACTTCCAACCAGAAACGGTTTTGCAGTTATGAAAAATGCAGCAGCATTAATAACTGTTTCCAACGGCTCATCTGGATTTCCCAGTGCCTATTAAGGGGCAAGAACCTGCTTATACATTTATTTATTTATTTATTTGCTTGTTTGTTGCTTGTGCATTCATGCCTTTGATACTTAGAAAAAGCTGAAGGCATGCCTCTTGCATGCACCTCAAAAACTGAGTTCAGTTTTGGGCCACTTTGTACAAGGAAGGACATTCAGGGGCTGGAGTGTGTCGGAAGAAGGGTAATGAAGCTGGTGAAGGCTCTAGAGAACAAGTCCTCTAAGGAGTGGCTGAGGGAAAAGTGGTTATTTAGTCTGTAGAAAAGGAGGCTCAGGGAAGACTTTATCACTCTCTGCAACTCCCTTGAAAGGAGGTTGTAGAAAGGTGAGCGTCTGTCTTTTTTTTCCAAGTAACAGGAGACAGAACAAGAGGAAACGGCCTGAAATTGCACCAGGGGAGGTTTGTATCGGACATTAGGAAAAATTAATCACAGAAAGGGTTGCCAAGCATTGGAACAGGCTGCTCAGGAAAGTAGTGGAGTCACCATTCCTGGAGATGTTTAAAAGACATGTAGATGGGGTGCCAAGGGACATGATTTAGTGGTGGACTTGGCAGTGCTGGGTTATCAGTTGGACTTGATGATCTTAAAGTCTTTTCCAACCTAAAGGATTCTATCATTCTGTGGTGGTAGTGGGATGCAGCACTATTGCAGTCACTCCTATCTACATGGCTTCCCATTTTCACAAAGTTTCTAAGAACTTCTTATCTGCTACATCACTCCTCAAACACATATGTCTGAAATTGGCTAATAGGCTCAAAAGCTATTGGAAGGGATGGAGATGGAGCAACCCTCAAAAAATGTTGCCACATCAGTCTCATCTCCTTAGGACACCAACCTAGAGGCCAGGCTGACATGGATATGTACAAAAAGGGTAATCAGACAGGGGATAGGTGGTTACTTATTTAGCTTTGGAAGTAGGGCTCTTTGAAAGTTTTCTCTGAAGATATCACCCTCACCTGGTATCACAACAGAACCTTCATCAGAAAATCAAGATCACAGAAGTTGGGGCAGTTCTATTTTTTGCCAATTTCTTTTCCTTCTCTTGCTGCTATTGTATGTTTCACAGATGAGTAAAACTTTTTATAAAGAGTAAAAACTAGTAAAGAACAAGGGAAGAAGACCACACAAACTGTAGGCTGTAGAAGCCCTGTTAGGTCTCCTTCCCATCCACTCACAAGACTGGCCCTCTAAATTAGAGACAACTTAAAGGAAAGGGAGCATAGTGGTTAAGGTACTTTCTTAGGTCCTTGATTCGAGTCAGTTAGCAAGAGTCACACAGGGTAGTGAGTGCCACAACTGCACACAGGGACATCTCCCTCTCATGGGGTGCTGTGAAGACAGCCAGGCACCCTGTAATGACAGAGGTGCAGGTACGTACCTAGGTGCATATGCAGGCTTCAAGACTCACTGAAGAGTCTTCCCAGTTTTGCAGGGGAGATGTTTTCCCTAACCAGGCAATACAGCCTGTTTTCCTCTGCCTTATTCTACTACCTCTAGTCAAAATCCTCATCTATGCTCCTAAACTGCTCCCTCCCTCTCCTCCTGGCTCTGGTATCCAATCCCTTCATACACTTGTAGACAGTTATTGTCCCCTCAGGTGTCACTTAGCCAAGCTATACATACATTTACAAGCAGCTCTTTTAATCTTCTCACATAAATCAGTACCCCCAGTTGTCTGATCCGATCATCCGGGCCTGTCTCTCTCTGTCCAGATGAAAACCTTGCCTGTCTCCCTGACATCTCATGGATGTTGAGCTGTCAGCTCAAGCTCAGAGCTCTTAATCTTCCTCCTTCTCCCCACCTCCTTCCTTAATTGCTGCAGACATCACTACCATCCTGCCTGTCGCTCGGGCCCACAGCCCAAGCATTTTTTTGACTAGTCTCCCCCTCTAGCTCTCCACATCCCATCTTGGACTGTGAGCTACAGTCTTTCTGCAGCTCATTGATAAGCACAACCTTGGCTGTCCATCCACTTGCTTGCAGTTTGCATCCAGGCTTCCATCACATTTCATCACAACTCCTCTGCTCCAGCCTTGACAAAACACATTCTTGTCTCATTCTTGCCACTCTTTTTTTTTCTAGGCCCTGGTCTGGCCACATCTGCTTCTCTTTGCATCTAGCTCTCCCTCTCCCTGCCACATCAAATGGCTGCTACTTTTCTTCACTTGTCAAGGCTCCTCCTGGCCTCTCCCTACTGTTCCTATCACCTCTTCCTTACCAGGGTTCTGCCCTCTTCCAACTGGCTCAGGAGTCCAGGCTCTGTCCTCCCTTTTTACATTTTTCAAAGAAAATCATAGGTGTTTTCTGCCGAGCTGCCCGCCTTGTGTGGGAGAAGCTCCTCAGCAACACTGGCTGAGGTGCTCACCCCTCTTCCTGCACACTCTTCCTTAAAGCTTTCCTGCTCCAGACACCCACCATTACCAGTCAGCAGCTGACCCTGACACCTCTGCAGGTCCTCACGAACAACATAATGTCACTGCTGCTTTGCTTCACCCATCTCTTCATCTTCCTGCCATCATCCTTCATCTCACACCCCCATGTATCTCTTTGGGCACAGACTTCTTGTGTTCAGACCACACCTTGAATGGTAGGATGAAGGCCCTGAGCACAGCAGTGACACACATAAATCACACTAATCTCAACAGCTTCACTAGCACCTCTCTGCTAATTATCCTCACTTCTGCATCCACAGCATTAAATTAATTGCATTTTAACAAGCTTTGTTAGCACATTGCCTTAGTCAAGCTTAACACAGCCCAAGTACCCAAGAAGACCTCATGGTGCTTCTTTTCTGCTCGATATAATTTTCAAGGCTTCTGTAACCTGATTTGTTAGGAATAACCTCAGGGCTGTAAAGCTTTTTTTCTACCATGCAGCAATTAAGGAATAATTTGTTATGGAGCAAGTCAAGCTGCGGGGCAGGAAAGCCCTGTGCAATACAATGAAGCTGTATAAACCATAGCCCTCGGTGCAGGAACGGAGTGAGCATCCCTCCCCTCCTTCTTCCTTAGCTGGGAGCCTGCACTCAGCAGCAGCAGCTCCTGAGAATGCTGCACAGTCTCCTAAGTAACGCAACAACTTGGCCCATGGGCAGAGAAGTGCCTGTATACAACCTGCCAGTGCACAGTGACTGTGGCTCTGCCCCTCCTGCATTTTTCTGGGCATTGTGTGGAAAGGTAAACAGACAGTTGCCAAATGGTACCACTGTCACGAACTATATAATGAAATAGGATTAAGAAATGGGCTGCAAAGCTTTTTTCTTAGCAAGTTTTACAAAGGTCCAAAGGATAACTGGAATTCCATCATTTTAAAAAAGAAGCAAAACCAAACCAAACCAAACCAACAAACAAACAACAACAGAAAAAAAAATATCTAAAAATCAAGCAAACAAAACTATTCTAGGAAGAAAAAATGTAGTATTTTAAGAATAAGAAAGAACGTGCAAAGGTAGGTGATGAATTTGCAACACGGCTAGATACCTTGAATTCATGTAATTTGTGTACACTGCTAGCCATGATTGGCATGAGCTGTGGTACTCCAGATAGACCAGGGCAACCTGGGGTGTGCACAAGACAGGATCAGGATGTGACTCTGGGCAGCAGCTCCCAAGAAGGGACACACAACGCATTTCAACCATTGTTTATGGTCTGATAACTGTTCATATAGCCACAGACAGATGTACACACACACAGAGGAGAAACCCATCTTATGTTAGAAAGGAAATGCTTATGTCTATAGAGTTCAACAAGTATTTCAGCCTGGCTAAACCTTTGCTAGCTTTCAAGTTCTTTAATACTTTCTCCAGTTATCTTAGTCATATAAAACACTTTCTCAAGCATTCTTGGAAAGATGCTTCCTGTTTTGGTGAGGGAGAGAGGGTAGTTTTAAATAAAAAATGATCTGACTAGGCTCATGGTGTATTAAACCCAGTCACAAAACCAGAAGTAGTTTTGCAGATGGAGGCTGTTACCTGATTTTTTTTTCCCTTAACATCCATAGAAACCAGATTAAGGAACTGCTAGCAAACCTCAGTTGCTGTTTCCAAACCCATACATAGGAACAGTGTGGCAGGAATAGAAAGCTATAGAGTATTAACCACTATAGGGCCCCAGACAGCTGTCTGAAAGCAGAAAACATGGGGTTAATGGCTCTTTTATACTTTTAGTGGTTGCAGACAACTGAGGACTGGCATGGAGAACATTGATCACTGATGGAAATTCTACATGCAAAGAGACAATCTGTTCTTGAGCAGTGTGAGCAACACACAATTCCCATTAATTTAAAGGGAGATCAAAGTTGTTCAGCATTTCGTAGGAAATTCTAAATCTATGGACTGGACCGGTTGGCTCCCATCTCACTATAAAAAGGGTTCTCCTCCAGCAACCCCCCCTGATGTCTCTGTTTATCCATGCTTTGTAATTTTTCAGCTTATGCACAATAGGAAGAAAAAGCCCAGTTCCTAACTATCTGCTATTACAATAGTACATTGTTCAGGAATATGTACTTTTTACATCCTACTACCATTATTTTAACATTCAAAGGTAGAGGAAAAGCTTCACCCATCCCCACCTTCCTCTCCCTTAACCAGACAAATACAGCATTCAGCTTGTCTGAATTTAAATTTTTATTGGAGTTGATCCAGCAACCAGAGCACATTGCTAGAAGCCAAGGTCCCGCTTCCTTCAATACACCTCCTTCATTCTGACTCCCTGCTTTTGTACTGCTTTGGTAATCTCAATCTGTGGTCAGGGATAGGATAAAATTTCAGCTATTTCCCCCCTCAACAGCACAGAACAGGGCTTGCTCTTAAATCAAAAGCCCAGCACCCTAAACCTCTGGTTAAGTACTTAACTACAGGCAAGTCTTTGAAATCATCATGGGCTTTTCTTTTTTCCTTAGATATAGCTCAAAAAACCACAGAAGTAAACAAAGTTCTCAGTAATACCAAAGGTATATAGATGAAACTGGGGGAAGGGGACACATAAGGTGGCTCCGGAGTGCTTTTTTGGCCTGATCCTCTGAGGCAGATGGCATTACCAGTCCTCATCAAGAATGTGAAATTTCCTCCCTTATCCTCTAGGGCATGAGAATATATTGTGAACTCTTCTGGAAGCATCAGGAGCCGACAGCAACCGGAATCCAAGCAGAAGTCACATTTCTGTCTTTGCCTTGGTAAATGATTTCCACCTTTCTGAACAGAATGGTGTGGGCTCCTACGTACCTCTACTAATGTTTATATTTTCCTCTCTCTTTGTTTTTCCTTCCTTCCCCGCCCCCCCCCAAATCCTTCTCCTCTATACAAATAGTAATTCAAGAACCACAATCAACCCTTTGCCTGGCTTCAGGTCTCTTGCATGGGCTAAGGTTACCTCCAATTCTCCGGCATGGTTTGGGGAATTTATTTATATTCCATGTACTGGAGATAGACCTCATGTCTTGCCAAGGGCTCGCATGGGTCTTACAAAAGGAACACTGACAAATATTTATGGAACCTAAAGTGAAACTCAAGACACTGTTAAAATAAAGTTTGCCTTAGTTTTTTTATTTTCCTGAAGAATTGACCTGACTTTCTTGGCAGAAAGACTAATCCAAATGCTATTGGTATCTTAACAGCTCATAAGAACCACATGCTTCAAATAAAGCCATTACTATCAGACACGCTGAGTGGTTCAATTAAACAAATATGAAAATAGACACTTCATCCTGCTTTAACTAAGTGGGATCATTTCACTCCTGAATCCAGACTGACAATGAAAATGATATAGTATTTATAGAGTAGCCTTTTATCCTGAAAGATCCCGAAGGATTATGCAGACCCTGCTTCACACACTACCGAGATGCTGCCACTTCCAGGGAGGAACACATGAGCTGTCCCACAGCCCCGAGGAACGGCGCGCAGCACTTTAGACAGAGGAGCAAAAAAAGAATTTCACATTCAGCTGAAACTATAGAAGAAAATTTAGGCAAGCAGAATGGAGATTGTTTAGACTGGAGCACATCCAGCACAGAGGAGGTACAGCACTCCAGTGTTTTAAATATAAAAATTAAAGCAAAAGAATAAAAAAGTTCTGGTTTAAACTATTCAAAAATCAGAATTCATGGCAGAAAGTGATACGCCATCTTGAAGGTGAATAGTTTCATTCCACCCACTTCATTTGTGCATGGGAAGTTCTCTAGGAGATGCTTTTGATCACTGTCTCCTTCAGGAATACAATAACCTGCATGAGAAAATCTCTCGAAGATGTTCTTGCTCACTATTCCCTTCAGGAATACAAGAATCACAACTAATAATACTTTTGCATAGTTGCCTGTTAACGTAAGGATAACATAGGATACTTCAGGAATTAAAGGCTTCAAAATGTAGCCTCACACAGCTCACAGAGAAGAAAATACTGGGTCCATCTACATTACACAAGGGATCACATTGATTGCTGCCAGGATCCCTGCTGTCATTTCTTCCCCGTTTCACATTAGCTGCATTGTAAATGTAACACAGCCCAGTATGGAGTGAGCGAGTGACTTGCCCAAGGCTGCCCTGTGAGTCTGTGGCAGCAGCATCAGAAACCCAGTTTTGACCCTCAGTGCTCTAATGTGCCAACCAGGTGATGCTTCCCCTCTCTGGACATGGTCTCTCCCTTAAAACCTTGGCCATGTGCGAGGAGCTCAGCAAGCCTCAGGGTTTTCAAATGTTATGTTATTAGGTGGCCAAAACATTTCCAGTGGAGCAGCAGCATGGCAGATCATGGTGAAACAGAGAAATTCCATCATTTTAAGAAGCTAGGGACAGTGACATGACACAGTCATATAGGGACGCACCAAATGTCAGCTGCAGCTCTTGAGGTTAAAGCAAGGACTGGGACTACTTCAGCATGAAGAGTTCACCTGTGGATATGCTTATGTAGCCATGTCCCTAAGTTTGATCACTGCAAAATGCTACATTTAACTCTTTTTTCTTTTTTTTTTTTGACCCTGCAAGTTTTCCATCTGCTCTCCTCTGAAAATACCAGTGGTCCTTCTGATTCACCAAGACACATCTGAGAAGAATCATAGAATCATTTAGATTGGAAGATACTTTTAAGACCATTGAGTTCTGCTGTTAACCCAGCACTTGCAAGTCCACCACTAAACCATGTCCCTCAGCACCACGTCTACCCGTCTTCTAAATACCTCCAGGGATAGGGAAGAGCAGCAGTCCTGACACCATTACTGCAAACATCCCTCCAGTACAGAACTGTGAAAGAAATACAATTGTGCAGTTAGAGTTTTTTACCTGGCACAAAGGCTAGAGCCAGAAAAAGCCTCTCTGCAGAACAATTAGCAGAAAGCACCGATTTATAAAGCTTCTTTCTTTCTTTAAGTTCATTTTGCCTCAAGTAGAGCAATCAAGGCTCTTCTGGCAGGATATCACATTCTCAATATGTAATTACTTAAAGGAAGAAGACAACTATTGCAGAGAGATGTCCCAGGAGAAGAAATCATTTTACAAGTGGAAGGGATTTCCTTCGAGGGGCTTTTAAAATAATGTGAAGGTGTTTTTTCCCTCCCTTTCCCAAGGACTGGACTATGAACCTTTCTTTCACTAGTGTGCAGTCGTTCACATACCTAATCTTTTGTCATTTAAATGAAAGCCCTTAGGCAGACAGTCGAGGAAGGGTCTGACTGTAGCCCTACAGCCCCCAGCTAGCACACTTTTTCTCCTGGAGGGGAAGAAAATGAGAAAGAGCGAAAGGAAAATAGTCTTAAGAGGTGAGAAAAGATGAAGGAAGAAGTAGGATGCTGTGTGAAGGAAAAAAATTCTTACTGGCTCTAGAAACTACCAAGAGCTCAGCCTATTGTCTTATTTATACATATTTTTGGGCTGTTTCAGTACCTGCAGAACTTATATCCTTGACAGCAGGGAAGAAAGTACATGTGTACAGAGATTGTGCATTTCCTGTCCTCAGATATGATGGAGGAGGAGGAGGATGTAGAGAGGTCAACCCAGTCCAGCTCAGGGTCCAGTGCCACACAGGACAGCAGAACTCCAAACATGCAGCAGTGCAGAGGAAGGCTGGGGGATGTATCCCAGCTAAACAGGTAAGGAAACTAGTGAGAACTGTTGTGCCAGCTCTGGTGAGATGGTTTAGGAGGTGCCTTGGATTGAGGCCACCAGCTTGGCTGCTGTTTTGGAACAAGAAACCCTCTATTTTCACTTCTGAGAAAGAGCCAGATTAGACTAATGGGCAGTAGGCTGAGCTGGAAGAAACCATGCAGCAACCTTAAAGCAAAGTAGTCCACATAACCCACGGGGCTCAGGGCTTTGTCTATAAGTGACTCCGTTCCTCTGTTCCTGTGTGAACACGCTGTTGGTAGTGATTAAGTCTGTGTCATCCTGCAAGCCTAGGATATTAGAAACACACCCAGCTCCAAACCCCTGTGGATGGTGAATGTTTCCAATGCCAGCCTTTGAACTGCAGTGCAGGGCTGTGTATGGCCCAGAAAATCACACATCTGTGAACTTTAAACTGAGTAGTGAGACAGCCACCCATGACAGTGTGGTACTAAGGGCTTCTGCACAGATTACCAACCAAAATGTGTACCTTGGTGGACCTCTGGCTAGTGTCCAGTGTAAAACAAAAAAAGCCTGGCAGACAGCGTTTCTTCTTTTGCCCACCTCCCAGTATCTTTAGGACGGGCCACTGTGGTCTGCTTGTTGCTGGTGACAAGACACCTCCGCTGACAGAGCCATGCAGCAAGAGCACGGCTGCCGCCTACACAGCCTGAGTGCGCCCACTAATCCCCCCAGCTAAACTCCTCTGCCACTGGAAATGACCAGCCAGCTATCCCAGCTATGGAAAAAAATGGTGACTGTTACTATTTTACTACATGCAGAACCTACTTTCTGCAAAAGCATAACTTCACCCACCCCACACTCAGAGAATAATTATGATCTTGTCTGCACTGCAAAAACCAGCCCCATAATTCACACACACAAAAAAAGTGCTGTTCAGCCAGTAGCAGCAACAGAAGTGCTGTAATGCAAGACTGGACTCAGATGCTTTTATTACTGGATCACCTAATTCTGCTTCAAGTGGGGTTGGAAAAAAACACTGGGAAAAACTCCTACAGCCTGACACCCCTCTCTTAACAATAGTCTAATTGCAGCAGCCATTAGGAAAGTGAGGGGGAAATGGCTTTCCAGTCCCTGAAAATTTTTCCAGCATTTGCTATTCTTTATTAATCTTTTCAAGCTTTTTTTGTAAAAAGTAACTTAAATCACGGATCAAACTCAAACTATTCCAAGTCAGAAAACGTAGTTTTTCATCTGAAGAAAGTAAACTGCAATCACGACCTCCCTGGGTGAGAGACAATTTTATTCCCACCATTCTTTATTTGTACAACAATTAGCCTGTCCTGATCCAAGATAAAGTCCCCCAGGCACAGTTGTGAAAGAGATGATAATAGCAGTGCGAGGAGGTTTTTTTAAATGAACCTGATGAATTACCAAAATCAATCCTTTCCTCAAAATTTCAGTTATATTCAGATAGCATCTTGCACCCCAAAAATGTTACATCCAATTCTCAGCCAGACCCAATGGTGATATAAAAGCATCTTAAACTTCCATGTCTCACAGCAGGTCATGGGTATTTTGATATTCCACGGTGCTTCTGCAGCTGTGTATTGGCACAGCCACCAGCTACTCTTCTTAAACACAGAATACGTAAGATTTCATGCACATTGAACTTTAAAAAGCAGAAGTAACCCCTTCCCCTACATGGCAATGGCAACTGAAGATGAAATGAATTGAGCTCTTTCACACACAGAGCCACTGAGCTGTAATGCAGGGCAGCAGATTAGCTCACCATGACAGCAAGCAAGGAAGAAATGCACCGAGACCTCGTGCCAGATGCACCTCATCATTTCACCCACATGCAGTGATGGATGAATACACCAGTAACATCACCCCTTCCCTCTGGTTTGCTCTATCTCTCCAGACCCTGATGGGGAAAGTCACACCTGCAAAGTCACCTACTCTCTGTAAACATCTGTGAGGCCACCCTGCACAGAGAGCTATCTGGCATGGCTTTCAAGGTCTTCCATTCTTCTGCACAAATTACTTTGGTCATTCAGATAAAAGCAGAGGGAAATGAAGAAGCACCAGTCTCTGGAACTCCCTGAATTTCATTACCAACCACCAAGATCTTTGCCAGGGCCAAACTTTGTGCTTATTGCACAGCCACACTTCGATTTCAGGATGCTAAGGGTTCATTCCCTTCCACTGGTGAGCTCTGAGGGTGTGATGCGAGTGCAGTGAGGAGCAAGAGAATGGCTCCCATGCTGACACTGGATTGAACTCACACAAACAGGGTGGCTGTGGCAGCATCCCTGCTGTGACCTGCCCTGCCACGGTACTTCTGCTGCTCTTGTAGCGCTTAACCTATGTCAACTGCCCGCTTCAAGGCCTGATAGTGACAGACATGTAATTCGGTTTGGGAAGGCGTGAGACCTGACGCCTGCTCTCCCTTACCACCCTCCCTCCCACGTCTATCCACTTTCCCTGCTGCTGGGTTATGTCAGCCCAAAAGCTTCTCTGGAGAGGAGAGTAACAGCTGGTTCTCTCAAAACCACCCAATTAAAGAAAAATCTGCAATCACTGCTTCCATGCTTTTATTGTTGATGAGGCACAAGGCGGGTGAGGAGTGACCTCACCATCACTCCACTATGCTGACTTTACAAAATTCCTGAAAAAAATTGACTGAACAAGAAGGTGCCACTTGTAGCCCATCATTTCTCAGAGCAGAGCCTGTAAATGTATGGGCATATGTAAAACTCTCTGAGATGTCAACTGTTCTCTTTTCATGATGAATTAATTACATTTAGTATGTTTTCACAAAGTCCCAGCTTCTGGAGTCATGGGATAACACAAAAGGATGTATCTTAAGGAACTTTTTTGCTGTTGTGGTGACAAGTTTGTGGAAAGCTTGAGAATTTGAACCAACAGCCAGAAAAAAAGTAACAAGCACACAGATGGGAATTTTAAAACACTTTACAATATCCTCTTGAGTATTGGAGACTGAGTCACAGTTCTGGGAAAAGCAACATTACATCTTTATCATCTATTGCAGGACTCGACTAGGATGAAATCAGAGGTTTTCTATAACAATTTTGAGCCTCTCTCGCTTCTGTGGAGGGGATGATCCTGAGCAAGTAGCAGGGGATGCCTGCCTGTTAAGCTGGCATTACATTAATAGAATTGCAAGCGCTTAACAGCATTTGTGGATCAGAACAAGACAACGCAGTTAGGCCTCTAAGTGGATTTAAGCATCTGTCTTTAAACATGAGTTTGAAGGCTTGGGCCCTAACTTGTTAGTGTTATTCCTTCCCTGTGAAGCAGGTCTAAATCTATGTCTCACTGCAGCATCATGAGGTTATTCCAGTGCCTGTAGACTAACCTGAAATTGAATGAGATGGGCAATGTCAGCGAGACAAGTAACAATCAGGAAGGGCAGGCTCAGGAAGAAGCATTTTGTAGTAAGGACACACCAAGCAATGTAAGAAGAGCTTGACCATTTTTTCACAGCAATTCCTAGGCAAGCCCCCAAGTACATCTCCTCTAGACAACTATACTGACACAGCCACTGCAGTGTGAATCTGAGGTCAACAAATGGGCATGTGAGCAAGTCAGGGTTTTAGTGGCTAAAGCTGTCACAGGTCACTTGCAGACAACACGGGAACTACACTTTTTACCGTATCCCTCCCATCCCTTCCTTCTCCTCTCCTCCCAAAACCTAAGCGTCACCTCTGGAGGAACTCACAAAACAATTTTGTGATGTTTACAAAGCAAAGTATGATGTGTGCTGAGGGATATGGTGGGGAGTCACCTTCCCCACTCAGCCTTTTCATGCACCTATGTGCAGAGCCCAGGCTCCCATGGCTCCAAGTGCTGTATGCATTACTACTACTCTCCATAAGAGTCAGCTCAGCAACCCCCACACCCATCAGCTTTCAATCAGGACCTTATACACCTTGTTACATCCCTACATCACCATGCCACACAAAAGGCCCCCTTCTTTCTAAGCAGAGGCCTCAACTCTGCGTCACATAGCCTGGTGCTGCTGTAGCCCCCTATACAGTATTCACATGGACTCTGCTATTTATTAACAGAGCCATATATTTTCTGCCAAATATGAAACTACTTCGTGCAGATCATGGGGCTATTCAGCTATTTGCCAAGTAGACCTCTCAAATATATAGTGTTAAAACTAAAAGGGCCCTTGTAATTGTGCAGTGCTGTGAGGAGAAATATTTCTTCCCTGCTGCATATTGCACTCTAGATGAGGCAACTGTCCTTGACCATGAGCAGCCAAGGGCCACACAATTGCTGCTATTATCCCAATGAGCAAGTAGGGGCACAGGTCCATTCTCAAGAGGACAACTCGATGTCTCAGGTGTGGCCCGGATTCAGCCAACAGTCATGAGACAACAGGGTATTAGGCCGGGGTTCACCACACCAGTCTGCAGAGCTTGCAGGAAACACTGTGCTTTGCTCTACTCTCAGCTTCTCGGATGTGAAATTGCTCTGAAGAAAGGGTCATAATTTGACCAATCTGACACACACTGCTCCACACAACTCCAAATTTCAGCCCTAACATTAGCTCTCACACGACAGCAGCTTGGTTCAAGAAGGAAGGGATTCCTTTTCTGTAAAAGTCCCCAATAACATTCACAAGCCCGAAAAGCCCGTTACGCAGGTACAAATCTCAGCAGGACCAACCAGGCTACTTCCACTGTTTGTGCAGAGCAGGAGGCAAACGGCACTTTGATTATCAATCATCTTTGTTACGTTCACAATCGGAAACAGGGAGGGGGATTTTCAGTAGTGCCGGATGACCTGGCAAGCCCAACTAGTGCTGAAAGACGACGGGACTTTTGCTCCTCAGCCAGCCAGGAACTTCAAAGACTTTTTCATTGAGTTGCTGTTACTGTGGTACACACATCCACAACTGCTGTTAAGGTATCACAAGCCTTGGCAGAGGTCAAAGCTGCCCAACTCATGCTACAACTGCCTGCTTTCTAAAAGGTTTTTTTATCTATATACAACTTACGCTCTGTGCTCAACAGAAACAATGCAGAAATTACCACATGGAGATTTTGTGAAGGACGTTATGCAAGAGGTTGGATGAGATTACAGCACAACCATTTTCCAGCTGCCTGCATTTCAGTCAGAATATGCCAACTTAAAGAAAAGTGCATATTTGGGATGAAAGTACATCAAAATTGATATACTGTAAAAAATGTGTTAGGTGTAGGATGGAAAGTTATGTTTCCCACAGCCTAGATCACAAAAATCTCTGTTCAAGCCCTGCAATAAATGAGTGAGAACAAGACTTATGTATTTTCTCACAGCTCTAGTGCACACACATGCACCTCTACAGCTTCCCTCTTATTCTGGCCTGAGGAATACTGACTTTATTATAAAGAGCTCCGAGAAGATAGATGAGGAATGTGTTGCCTCAAACCAGCTAGGGTGGTGAGAAATAGTTTCCCACCCTCCCATAGAATAGGTTGGTGCATCTTTCTGTCTCTCTGGAATTTTTTCCTTGCCAAAACACCGCCTAACTCCAACATATAATGGAAAAACTGAAAACTGTATTTATGATAAGAGAATCCAAATGACCCCTTTTGCCTTTAAAGTCTAGGAAAGACGTTTCTTCCTTCCAAAAGTCCTAAGTAAACTATAGTGGTTTGGTTTTTTTAGAGGAGCTTCCTGAAGTGCCACCTCAGTTATATGCAACAGGTACGTGCAAATCTGCAAAGGAGAAGGGGTGAGACATAAAGAGGGCTCCTATAACTTTGCACTGTTCTTAGGTTGGTTGTTTTTAATTGGGTTTTGTTTCTTTGTTGTTTTTTTTTTTTTTCCTGAAGTGTTATCAAGAAGATAAATTAAGATATTTAGTCACAAGGTTTAAGTCCATGGTTCCCTTTAAAAAATTACATTCACGCTCCTCTGCTCTCAGGAGGTTTTTATTGAGCAATTGGAAGATGCTATTTTCAAAACCAGGACTCAAGTTGGTTAATTGTTTCACCTCTTTGTGTTGCCTTTTCTTTCAATGAAAAACAGCTAAAGGTTTGCAGGAAGGAGCCTCAGGGCTGCAACAGATGTCTTGAGCCACTTCCTACAAATTAGAAAAGGAAAGTAACCCCCTCAGGTTAATTATGGGGAGAGGCCACACACGGAGCTGTGTAATGAGGCTGTGGGATGGAGAGAAGGCAACTGCTTCATATTGGATTTCAAGAGACAGAGCATGAAATCTCTCGTGCTGACTACAGGCTTTCACACCGCGAGAGCAATGCCTTCTCCTCTGGCAGGACACAGGCCATACTGTCTGGGGCAGGCAGCAGAGTTAAGGAAGGATATACGCTTACATTGCTCAACTACCCTCTGACGACATCTCTCAGAGTAGATGTCTTCCCGGCAGACGGCTACGGCAGCAGGCTGCTTGCTGTGGCTCGGCACACCCAGCCCTGCACCTGCCTCCCTATTTACACAGGTGCAAGGTGGTTAGAAAGCCGTGGCCTAAGGACTAGAGCGTAAAGACTGGGATTTGGCTGACCTGGATGTTGTTGTTTTCCTGGTGGGATGAATAGACCAAAGTCCTTTCATCTCTCTCTGCCTCATTTCCTCATCAGTGTAATGGAGGTGGTGGTATTTTTTTTATTATTTATATATTTTGATTTTTTTTACTATAGAGTGGTTAGATTTTCACTAAGGGAAAGCACCAGAACAGTCCTAGGTAATATCATTTACCAGAGAGCCCTCTGAGCATGCATGTTACTGCTTTTTTCTCTCTTCTCCTTTTCTTTCCTTCCCCAGAAGGTTGGTCCAAGCTTCTCTGTGTGCCTGTGTTTTATGAAACTCTTTCCTTAGGGACAGAATCACTTTAAAAAGTCACAGATGCTCATTTAAAGTAAATTGGTGTAGCTAAGCCAGTGTAATTCACATGGGTACCTTAGCTGAAGAATCAGTCCTATGTTTCCTTCAACTAAAATACACATCTACGGTCAGGTTAGCATGACCTGACAAAAAACCCAGCAAGGACAAAAACATCCCCTCGGAATAAGCCAGCTAGTGTGCCTAGAAGATTTATTTTAGTAGGGGCAATAGCTTGGTGTTTACTTAAAGTATGATTTACTGACTGGGGCAGGGGTTTAATTGACAGTTAATGGGTGCATCCACAAACTGGCAAAAACTGGGCTCCAGCTTCACCCGGGAAGGCATCGCTGCCATGAGAGGAGAGTTCAGTGGGATCTAGGCAACGTTGCACAGGCATAGCTGAACCTCCTAATGCCAGGATGGTCACGTGAAGTTATTCCAGAAGAAGTAGGGATAAGTAACTGCATGTTTCAGTAAACTCGTACTGTGGCCAGGAGGAATGGAAAAGCTCAAGCTTTCAGTCCAAAAGAGACATTTTGTTGACATTCCATCTTAAGGGGGGGGGGGGGGAAGAAACATTTTGGGTTTTTTCCAGGGCAAAATAGTAGGGTTTTTTTCATATCATAAGAGCAACAGAAGAGAGATCTGCCATCCTTTGGATGGCTGTAATCACAGCCTCCTTATGTAAAATCTTGTGTGCACATCACTTCTAACCCTTTTGTTGCTGCTGTGCTCAAAACAGAGGCCAAGAAGAAAAGTATTATATCAAACTTCTCATAAATTGTGACCAGTGCAGAATAATACACAGCTCCCTTGCTGAAAAAGGCACCAAGCAGTGCTTGTGGCAGTGGATTTTCATCAACACACATCAGTTCCAACTGCACAGGAGATTATTTACAAACACACTAAAAATGATGACTGGTCAATGAATATTAAATGTCTTCCAGTTTTTCCACACCCAAAGACAAACAAGCAAGCTCCAGAGTTGAACTGCCAGTTTGTATGTCATCTTACTTCCCACTTCTTCCAAAACAAGGCACACCAAATCTACCCTAGTTTCAGCAGGTAGATTACAGGCTAAGTAAAACTGGTTTTCTTGAGCAGGATTAACTTGAGGTGCTTCCAAGATAATCTGTCTGCCTTCCAGGCACCCTCTAAATACTTAAAGGCACCTATTTGTTATCACTGATGCATTATCCTTGAAAAATGCATCATCCTTGCACGATGGAGCTATCTGATCTGCAGGGTGGGAGTGTGCATGCCTGTTACCTTGTGTGTATATCTGCTGGGAAGAAAAGTGGAGAGTTTGTGGCCTGCATATTTCAAGCTGAACACTGAGACTGCTCAGATATTACAGGGAGACACATTGCTGAATTCTGACCACCCTGTCCCAACAGTGCAGGATGGCACTCAGCTGAGCTACAGGAATGTGGCATGCTAGGTCTTCAACAGACCGTTCAGCAGGGCTAAATGAGTGCTTTCAGTTTCTTGAAGCAGGTATGAGGGGCACAAACAGTCCACCTGGGCAATTATCAATATCCTGTTAACTGCAAGAGGAGAGCAAGGCAGCCTGGAAAATTAAAAAGAAAAAAATAAAAAAATACAGCAAGTCTTGTTCATACTTGTACCAAATTTTCTTGGGCTCAAAGAATTTATCTCAAATTTAAACAACAGGATCAGAGGTTTTAAGAAGCTACCATGGGCCCTTAAGGGGCTTGATCCATCTCACAGTGCAGTCACAGAATCACAGAATCATTTAGGTAGGAAAAAACCTTTAAGATCATCAAGTCCAATCATTAACCTAACACTGCCAAGTTCACCACTAAACCATGTTCCTCAGCACCACATCTACATGTCTTTTAAATACCTCCAGGGATGGGGACTCCACCACTGCCCTGGGCACCCTGGGCCAGGGCTTGACAGCCCTCACAGTAAAGACATTTTTCCTCATGTCCAACCTAAACTTCCCCTGGTGCAACTTGAGGTCATTTCCTCCCGTCCTACCACTTGTTATTTGGGAGAAGAGACTGATCCCCACCTGGCTACAACTTCCTTTCAGGTAGCTGTAAAGAGTGAGAAGGTCTCCCTTGAGCCTCCTTTTCTCCAGACTAAACAAACCCAGGTCCCTCAGCTGCTGCTTGTAAGACTTGTGCTCTAGATCCTTCACCAGCTTCACTGCCCTTCTTTGGCCATGATTCAGCATCTCAATGTCTTTAAGCTTAATGTGAATAAGTTTAAAAAAAAAGTAATCTCCGATATAAAACCAGCTATAACAATTTACACCAGCTGAGGATCTCTCACCCAGACTTTAGTGGGAACATGACCAGGCTGCTTGCCAGCACTTTTGGCTTTGCTGCAGTAGGAGTGACGTTCAGGTATGCGTGACCACTCACCATCAGATTTCTTTACAATGACAAGCTTTGAAGTCAGAGTGCTTTGCTTTCCTTCCACAAACCATTTTCACTCACAACAATAACTATTTAAATGGGAGCCTCACCAAAGCCAATTCAGATTGATTTATTTATTTTTACTCCTCTGTCAACAACAAAATATAGTGAAAACACAAAAACAGAGAAACCTGCCTGTGCCCTAGTACCAATTCAGCATAGGTTGGATATCCCAGTGCTGCACCACCTCCAGTATTTTTCAGTGCTGTGAGAGAAAGCACCAGTGGCTTCAACCAATATTACACTGAAACACTAGAAAGAATAAAACAGAGCAAATTACTCGCTTTGCTTAAAATCTCATTAAGCTCCTCCTTACAAAAGCCACTAAAAGTTGTCTTTTCATAGGCAGTGGAGCTGCTAGAGGCTTGAATGCATTTGTAGACCTCATCCTGCCTATTCAGAGCAAAAGATAACACCTGCGGGAAGCAGGCGAAAGGTTAAAACCTGGTACCTCTGTGTTTTCCTAAGTGCAAAGCTTGGCACCAGAACAGAGGCTGTGAACAATGGCAGGAGCACTGTGCGTGTTTTCTTTTCCCTTAAAGTAACATTTTTGCTGCAGTGTCATCTTTCTGCTCAGCCAAGCAGGCGCTCTGGGTCAAATCAGCTGCGTGAGCCGTCAGCAGATTTTTTCTGGCCCTTTCAAAAGATCTTCAGGCATTGTATTAAGAAGCCAAATTGGTGAAAAAACAGGGGAGGAAAAAGTCGTCAGACTGCCCACACGTTTTACCGGTCAGGCGCTCGCATGACTGTGAAATAATCAGCATTCTTTTGGTGAAATGTAGCAGCTTTAAAGCAGCAATCTGGCTTCGCTCTCTGGAAAACAGTGTGCTTTCTCGAAAAAGCTAAAATCCAGGGTATTACAGCCTGACAGCTTCAAAATTCCTCAGACCTCCCATAGGAATTGCTCACAAAAGAGCGGGCTATTCCCTAGGGCTGGATGTCAGGGAAACAGACCCTCTGATGGAAAACCCTAAAGGAAGGCATACTTCCATTTATACCATCTTTCATGTTTTGGCTAAGTGGCTTGTTTATAATTGTTGGATTGAGACGAGAGAGGCTTCACTGCTCCTCACAGTTCCTGTAATGCAGCAGTAAGAGCTTTGGGGCCTGTTGGGTCACTTCCCAAATAGAGAAGAGAGGAGACAATTTCTGAGAGTATTTCATGCATCTTGGCAAGCATCCTCCAGCAGATACAGACACAAATAGCATGGAGGACAGTCCCACTTTCACAGCCTTTTGCACAACCCATACCCGCTTCTAAGAGCCACCACACACCAGCAGAGCAGAGAGAAGAGAGACATAGAACAAACTTCATTGCTATTTGCCAGGACTTTTATAAAAAACTAAGCATTTTTGAAACGAAACAGCATTTTTAAAAAGAAACACCATTTTTAAGAAACCCCACCCTTTCTACAAAAAAAATTTATTCAAGGGCTATTGCTATCCCAAACAAAAGAAACTGAGGAATTATGGGACTTCCATACATAATAGCTACCACGAGTCTCTGTGGTTATGGCGAGAACGAACAGGACGTTAAAACTGATGAAGACAAAAGTTTAATTGCTCATAATTTTGCCAAACAGAATCATTTGGGCTAAGGCTTTCCCATGCTTGGGACATGTAACTACATTCTTCCGAGTGAAAAATAGGATGAGAACACTTAATTAGAAATACTGTGATTTGGCTTATGCACACATGAGATGAATTAAGGCAAAAAAAGGGACATTTTCTTTGATTCTTTGGTCTTCAACCTTAATAACTTGCTTGATGTAATCTTCTGTATTTGTAAATATATTTAATGGATGGCAAGTGAATGCTAATTCCTAGTACTTGTGAAGCAGAGGAGCTGAAGTAATCATTGCTGCACATTAAATAACAGATTATGGTCTTATTTTTTATTTGTATGGCATTGAAAGAGTGGCCTTCACACTTATGCTTTCCCTGCTGCCTCTTCTCTTGTGAACTTCCTCTAGTTTGCACTGTAGTCAAAGACAGATAAAATAATTTCTAAAATGAGACATGGGTCTGAAAAGCAAATGAGAGGAAGAAGTTATCAGAAAGGGGTCTTCACACAGATTCAGTAGGTTATCAGGTCTTTACCTGCATGGTAATCAATCCTGGTGCCCGATCAACTTCAGGGGATGGACCCAGCAGGAGCACAAAGGCTCTTTATTCCCTCTGCTCATGTTGTGACTCTGCTATAAAGCCTAATTCGCTGGGCAGGGCAAGGTGGAGCTGGACATAGGGCCTATCAGGTAACGTTAATGTTCAGCCAAGATATGGACCTTATGTTTGAACGAGACAGACAGTCTTTGAACAACATAATCTGTGTGGCCAACAATGGCTGGCGTGAAAGGAACTCACTCTGGTTACTTTATAGGATGAACTGGTAAAGCCTAGTTGGATTCTTATCAAGATGGTTTGAGGTTTTTTTTTTAAATCATTGATTCATATGGTAATGGATGTGAATTCAAAATGCAAGGTCTTCAAAGGAAGGAAACATGAGAAGGGTATAGCTTTACCCAGTTCAGCTTAAGGTTGCACACTTTTGTTCTGTGTGATTTTATATATATATATATAAAAGCCCTGCTATCCTCACAGGCACTAATCCTGTTCATGTCTTTTCAGATTCTGTTCAGTTCTAGTTGGATACAGGCTCACCAGCAGCAGTGAGAAGCAGCAGCTCTCCTGGGGTGCTGTGTTTCTCAGACTGACCTTAGCTCTGTTTACCCTTGCTTCGAAAGTTTGGGCCAACATCTGCTAAATAAACTCAAGTGCTGGGGAGATGAGAACAAGGAAGGGGGGCTAAAAACAAATGGGATGGTTCTGAAATGAGAGAGGAGGAGCTCTAGGGAGATCATCGTGGGTCAAGATATAGATGCCATTCCCTTTGAATCAACAGAAAGCTGCCTTCTGACATCTCTGACCCAGTTTTGAAGCATGCAGAAGATACCTGTCCAAAGTGAAGCACTCTTCAAAATACCCAGCCAAGCCACACTGCTATTTCTTCTGTTTCCTCTTCATTTGCAGCACACTGAAAATACCCATATACTTCACCCACACCTGCAGTAGTGGCTTTGTCATATAGTATGTTAAGAAGGGCAGCAGATTATAAATAAGACAACAGAATCTGTTTCTCCTGCTGCCTAAACTCAAGTTAATCAACCTCGAAGCAGCCAGCTGCAAGCATTGTGGCTATAAAGGGCTTTTCAAAGCCAATGGTATGTTCCTTCCAACACACCAGCAATCACAGCATTTCACAAGCCATCACAGCTCCTCTCTGACACAAGACATGCCTGACTATGCTGCTCCCCAGACCAGTGACCTGCACAGCATCACTATACTGCAGTCACACCTCCCTCCAGGTATTTGCCACGATAATCAAAGCTCACTCACTCTTAGTGAGTGTAAATGGATGTGAGGATGCTCGGTGCTTTGTTGAAGAAGCTCAGCACCTTTGACGGATCAGACATGCAGGTATTGTCTCACACCCACAGCCTTCCTGATCTGAACATCTTGCCAGCTAGACTATCATCTAAGCCAGTAACTCTGGATGAGACAACATGTGCTTCTGCCTTCAGAAAGCCAGGAGTAAACAGTAAGTCTCAGACAAGGATGGGGAGGAGGGGAAAAGGGCCATCCTAAAGGGTATCATCACTTTAGTAATGAAGCTGCATAAGAGTGATCCCTGGCTCACTCAGGAGGCCTCCAGTGTAGACAATATATATATGGGTAAATGTGCAACGAAGAGGATGCTTTAGCTGTGTGGGCCAAAACACAGCTTTGTTATAGCTTCTATATTCACACCAGGAAGCCACAGACTGCATAGCATACCTATATATACCAGTAAAGCACTCCTTAAATAACTGTATCCTCACCATATGACTTTAAAGCATCAGGATTAACATCCCTTAAAAAAGAAAAACTGGGTAATGTGAGAGCAGATATTCCCATTATCAACATATCTACATATTTTTTAATCCCAACCAGCATGTGGCCCTGGTATTACCTCATGGTAGTATGCTCCAGAGCTTATCTAGAATAACTTTGCTTTTCATCACCTTCAAAGTGCTCTGAATATTTCCTTGTTCGTCTGTCAAGCTGCCTTTGGCTTACTGGACAGCTCTGTTCATATTCAAGGCATCAGAGAAAGAAACGGATCCCAGCTGACTCAAAGACACTGTCTAGAAAAAAAGGCAAACGAGGCCCTCCTTGACAGCAACCTGTCTGAGACTGTTCTTCATACACAGCAATAGACTGGCACACTGCCATCTGAGGTGAGTACAAGCCCAAGAATATAATCTTAGCACTATACAGTGTTTTATAGCAAATCTTGAAGCCTCGAGCAATCAAAGGTAGGTAAGTAGCCAAAAAGTTGGGTAAAAAGCAAAGTTTTTTTAATCAAAGCTGACACCTAACTGGGACATGAAAACTGATTTTCTAGACATGAAAAGGTGGTGCTGAGTTTGAACAAAGCTTCATTGGCTTATGCCAACCATGCAGAGAAATGAAAATGAACTCACCTTTACTGAAAAGCACCTCACTGAGTCACACTGGAAATTTTCAGTGAGCATAAGAAGATGGGGACCAGTAAGGTGAGTTGGTCAGTCACCAAGCAGGAAACCACTTGGCATTATGCTAAAAAGATCAACCTACAGGAACTTTCCAAAAGGGTCCACAGGGTAAATCTTGTTAAAGAGTATCACTAACAGCTTTGGCACCAGAGGGTACCTAGGCATTTAGAGGCTGGAAGGGTCTCAGATCTCCAACCCATTCACCACTCCAGTGCCAGAGCTGGATGCCACATCTCTCCAGCAGAAGACAATTATAGGCATTCTGACACTTCCCAATCGAAATATTTCTGTGAAGCAACACTTCACACCCAAGAAACCCAAGAACATGTTGGTGATGGCAAAGATAAAAGGGATTTCTCTCAGGTCAGTCAGGAAGCCTGCTGACTCACAAAGATTTAAACCAGAGTTTGCTAAGTGCCAGATGAGAACAGTAACCACTAAACCAGCCTTTCTTCCCACTAGGTTACAAGTGGGAATTCCTCTCCTGGAACAGATCTCATGTACATCAATCCCACATTAGGATATTTAATGGTTAAAAAGGCTTTACAAAGCATTTTCTCTGATGATGGTCAAGAGT
Source organism: Megaceryle torquata (assembly GCA_024611175.1). Taxonomy (NCBI): domain Eukaryota; kingdom Metazoa; phylum Chordata; class Aves; order Coraciiformes; family Cerylidae; genus Megaceryle; species Megaceryle torquata. The sequence goes on along the minus strand of JANIJG010004817.1, from coordinate 49,998 downwards.
TCAAAATAGATTACAAATAAAATCAATAAATATTGCGAAGGAAGTTCTATTGATAGCTATCACAGTGGGAGCTCCCTGAACTCTATTTGTAGTCAAAAGCAGCAAAATAGTAACCTTAGCCTGTAGAGTTCACCTTTAAAAGAAGAAAAGTAGAAGCATGGAGTTGAAATCTGTGTCACTTGATAGCTCCTGGCAAACTCTTCTTGGCTTTATGGTTGTGCTTCTAAATCCTCTCAATTTAATGGCATAGGTTTCCCTATTTTTAGATCACAACTTAAGGCAGCTCTGCTTTTTTCCTCGCATTATTTTTTAATCAGACTATGGTCACTAAACTTAGCAGCAAAAGAGCAAGAGTGTCCTTTAAATGAAAAAAAAAACCAAACCACCAAACATGCAGAATAACTACACGTCTGGAGAAAGGAAATCACTTCCAGAGGCTGACAGCTCTCTTGAGCTTCCACTTCGCTGGCCCACGAGGCAGATCTGGTGCTGGGACTCCCGAGCCCCGAGAGGTGCCAGGGTGCTTGGCAGCTGACAGAGAAGCTGCCTTGGCACAAGTCTCATGTTGAGTGCAGGTCACCAGCAGGTCTGCAGCGAGTGTCACTCCACAACGTTTTGGTTGGATTACAACCAAATAACCTCCAGTTTAATGTAATAATCAGGGTGAATATGGCATCTTACTGCCTCCTCTCTGCCCAGCTGCAGACAGGCAGGGGGAAGCTTTGCACGGGGAGGGCATGTTGTCCTCCAGATTGTTTTGAAACAACAAGAAAAAAGCTTATCGTAATCTTCCTGGCAATTAGAGCCCTGGCTGGCTGTAAAGTGTAACACATTTATCAAAACCTCCTTTGAAGGCGCTGAGGGAAGTGAATTTGAAGCTGTTGGGGACTGCCGGAGTAAGAGAGCCCAGTTGCTCCCAGGGAGCCTGAACTAGGGCAAGGGGGCAGAGGGAGAAGGGAGAATTCCCTTGCCTGGGACATGCACATTTTCCATCAGCCTATTTGTGCAAGGATAAAAACACATTATCTCTCTCAGTGTATCTCTCGAAAGCTCGGCCGATTACAGCTGGCACGCTCTGGAGGCTCTTCCTGCAAGGTCTGCCAAAAAGTTAACCACCCTCACAGCCATAAATCATCCCAAAACAGGCTTCTTCTGCCCTCCTCCCCATCAATGTGAGAAAAAGTGGGGCTCCCCCGCCATCCCCCTGCATTTCCTCCCTGCACAGGGTGGGATTTCTATTTACTCCATACAGATGAACAGTCCTACATCCCTTTCCAACACAGCTTCTCTCTGCAAGGTTTTGTTCATCCAAAACCACTCAAGAATCATTGCCTTGAGTATTTTCTGATGGAGGTCCCAAGCTGGGTTCTCCACTGGAGTAAATCAGCCTAGCTACACTAACTGGGCAGATGATTTACATCTGCTGGAGATCTACCCTCCTCCCAGCCAACTTCACTCCCTGTGCTCAACCATGCACAAGCCTTGACTAAAAAACTCCTGGCAAAACCTTGCAGTGTATCCTCCCCTGCACAGGGTTATTCTTGGGATTTAAGGAATGTGGGCATTATATTGCTATGAAAAGGGGCACTGTACTGAATTTATACACGGGAAGGTTGCAGGGATGAGAGCCAGGGTGTAGTAGCCTTACATCTGTGACAATGTTGCAGGGGTGACAACAGCAAAAAAACTTTGATCAATGCCAGAGTACAAATGCAGGTTTATATTCTTGCCATCTGGCAGAGTATCATGTTAAGAGCTGAGCAGACAACAGTGGCTGCTACTACACAGTGTACTATATACCAATAAAAGCTGAATGGATCTGCAATAAAGCAGACTTTTGAAATAGCTGTGAAAGGAAAATCTAGGCCACTAAGTGCTGTTAGAGACAATGTCCTTATATTTTTTCCCTTCCCTTACTATTCTCCTCTGTCTTGCTTCTGCTCTTGGGATTCCTCATCCCTCCCTTTTCCCAGCCCTGGTGGCTGTACAGAGAGCTATCAAGTGAAATGCTGAACCTAAACTAAAGGTTGTGTTCATTTAACAAGCATTAAATAACAGTCAGGAGGGGCAGACTGGCAGCTGCCTTCACAGCTGAGGCCAATCCCCCTCTGTAAATGGTGAAGGGTAGCATCCCTATGGCTGGAGAAGGTGACTGCAGTCTCTTCTTTCCTGCTTCTCCCTCCCATACTTGGCACAAAGGAGTATGAGACACACGCTGAGACAGAGACCCTGGGATAAAATCTTGGACTAGTGTCATCACTATCTTTTGCACTTCTTCAGCACAATCATTCTCTGGACCTTGCCCACAGCAGCTATCAACTCCCAAATAAGATGAAGCCACCACTGATTAGTGGGTAACAGTGTTCTGGATATACCTCAAATGCAAATGTCTTAGCTCAAATGTCTTTCATTAGAAAAGAAGTGGACACAGTCTGCCCTGCACATTTGCTCTGACACATGCAGCAGTGCCTTACATGTTGTTATTTGGATTGCAGAGACAAGAGTATCCCTCTGACAGGGATTGGGAGGGATAAACCCTTATTTCACTGATGATTTCACCATTGCTTAAATATATGTGCCCAAGCTAGTAGTAAAGTCAGGAAGAGACTCTACCCATCCTGGTTCCCAGAATCCAGTTTCAACACCAAGACCACCAGTCACATGTTATTCATCTTCACAGGCCATAGACCTCAACACAAAACACACTTGGTATCACTCTTCACAACAAGGTGTGTAAACTGTCTCAGCTACCAAATTATCACACCCACTGGATACAGACAGACATGAACACATCAATGCCAAGAGGTACTCTCCAATGACACACTGGTGAAAATACCACGGAAATAATCTAAGAGATCCCACAGGATCCCCTTCTCCCTGTTTTGAGTATGTATTTTCCATTAAAATTAATATTAGCCAGCAATTAAATGGAAGGAAAATTTAGCCTGGCAGTTAGGACTCATTGTTATGAAGTTTTCCTATCAGGAAATACAATGGTCTCAGAAGGGAAGCAATGGAAACTATCACTCAAAACATCTGAACAGGTTTGCTAGACTAGACACTACAGGGAACAGCCCCGACCTGGCAGGAAGACCCAATAGCCTTATTCTTCCTCTTTGGCATCTGCAACCCTACAAGTGCTCAGTCATTTCAATAAATCCTTCAGCTCCTCTATCAGATTTCATTTTTTTATGGGCTTAATTCTCAAGAGAAGTCATTGTCCATCATTCAGGACAGCTTTTCATCTTCAGTTGCAACTCTGAGCTTTCCAAGCATGCTCAGCACCCAAGAGGCTATCTTCACAGAGTCCCAGAGGAGGTGGCATTGCTTTGCCAAGACTCTGAAGTACTAAGGGTTTATTTGATGGCTGTCTGACTCTTCAACGGGAGGAAATGTTTGCATGATGTTCTTATGGATGTTCACACTGTCAAAAGGGCTAGATACTATTTTCCCAATGTAACTTGACCCATTTAAAGAACTTCTTTAGGAAAGCTGGTTGAGTATCTCTGACATCTGACCACAGACACTCTGGTATTAACCAACCCCTTTATCTCACTATATTTTTGTTGATAGCTGAACTATGCAATGCAGTGGTTCTGGCATCCCAGCAATGGCTAGTTATCAGGAGCAAGAAAGCACGAGGTCTGGGAACTCATTGAAAACATTCAGAGGCGATACGTGAGGGACTGGGAGAGATTAGACAGGGTTTGCTGGGACTCCAGGAATTCCTGCAATTCAAGAGTTACATTGTGAGATTTCTTTTCTGCATGGGACAGCAGCAAGCAGGAAGATGGAGTTTCCATTTCTCTTTAAAGCTGTCTTCCCAAAACTGTCACACATACACAGCTTCTCCAGTTTTTTCTCCACCATTTCAACCAGCTGGGGCACCCAGGGCAAGCTCCAAGAGTAACAGCCCTCATGTGAACTGGAGAGGCTCAAGTGAGCTCTCATTTCACCGGGAGCTAGACTTTGGAGCCTGACTGACAACATCCACAGCTGCTTCCCCAACAATTCACCACTTAGAAGGGGCTAATTAGTATGAGGTAATTAGTTTCAGGCAGAGAATGTTTGAAAAATAATCTGTGTGTGTTAAGGTCACCATCCTAGGTTTTGTTCAACATACTTTTTTTTTTCTTGGCTGCCGAAACAGAACCCAGAAAGATGATGTAAGACACCTAAACTAGGCAGCTGATGGAGATTCAGAGAACCAAGTGTTGAAACATACTAAAATGTTTAAAGATGCAATTTCAACCCTAAATGCTTCTGATGTAACAAGACATATAAAATCTGGAAGTTTCATGGATGATGCTAATTATCCTAATAGCTCACCTCCTTTTCCCATACACCCCCACACTTAGGTTCTTGGTTTGCCAGGGGAACCAAACAAGACAACACAAAAGCAATCCAGCAGAAGACAGATGTGCCGACAATGAGGTCTTGCAAGACTTGCAGCTACATTCATTTGCAACTCAGCTCCTGCCCGGTCATGTGGCAGCTGTGAAAACAAGGCCACTGGGAAAGCACCATGTGAAGCCAGCATGGAAATGCCAACACAACCCCAAAGTAATAGCAGCCAATCTCAGCCACAGATGCTACAGTGAGAGCTTTCTTGCATTGTTGTTGTTTTTTCCCTAAAATAGCCTGTAAGATAAAGAGAATCAGTGCTTAGCTAAGTGCCATCTCCCCTGATACGTGCTCGCCCATTATCTGCTCCTGACACCTAATATCTAATTGCACTGAAACATCCCAGCAGGCTGGCCTGTTCTAAGAGGGACTAACAGATGGCCTGCAGGAGGACCAAAAAAAAAAAAAAAAAAAGCTTGCTGGCACATCCAAGAAATGAAACAGTGGCACTCCAGCAGGGTTAGGATGTCAGTATGGTGATTTCAACAGCAAGAGTGCAAAAGGCTACTTCTAGGAAAGGTTGGCTACCTCTCAGAAGCACATCCAGGTTCCAAACTATTGAGTCTGGTAAGGTTTCCTGCCTGCAAAAATAGCCACACACTCTACATCGATAGGACCTGGGTTCTTCTCTCCTTCCTTCCTGTTTATAATACATTGCTTCAAGGATGCCAGTGAGATCGGAGGCTCTCTGTGCTCCAGAAAGACAGCCTCTGCCTTGCCATGCTTGAAAACTGCACAGAAAAAGCAACAGGGGCGAGGCAGTATTATCAATTCTCAAGGAGTTTTTTTGTTGTCATCTTCTTTTTTGGGGCTTCCCTTTTTGGGGAAAAAAAAAAAAAAAAAAAAAAAAGGTTAACTTCACTGATCCTGTTTGCCAAGCAAACACGTGAACAACCTGATTAACACAGTTGGCAGAGCAGCACAACGTGGTGCTGGAAGAGATGACCATGGATGGGATGGTAAGAGGACGGACAGTGACTGAAAAATCCAGCCTGAAGTACACTGGTATCTCCCAGAGCAACACAGGGCACCTGTGGCAGAGCCCAGTTCCTCCATGCTTCAATCTAGTAGGACAAGATCCATTTGCCTTTCTACCCTTTGGTAACCAAGGAGCCAGCTCTAGTGGTGGAAGAGCTACCTACAAAGCCCTGTGGGCTCTGGGACTGACACAAGTCTTCCTGAACCTGAATGCAGGACTGTCCATAAACACATCACACAGAATCACAGAATGGTAGGAACCACAGAATGGAAGGGACCTATAAAGATCATCTAGTCCAACCCCCTACCAGAGCAGGATAGCCTAGAGTAGAGCATACAGGAACATGTCCAGGTGGGTTTTGAATGTCTCCAGAGAAGGAGACTCCACAACCTCTCTGGGCAGCCTGGTCCAGTTCTCTGTTACCCTCACAGTGAAGAAATATTTCCTCATGTTGAGGTTGAACCTCCTGTTTTCCAGTTTAAGGCCATTGCCCCTAGTCCTCATGTGGTAGGTGCTCTAGGCCCTTAATCATCCTAGTGGCCCTGTGCTGGACTCTCTTCAGTAGTTCCTCATCCTTCTTGAACCAGGGACCCCAGAACTGGACACAATATTCCAGGTGAGGCCTCACCAGCAGAGTAGAGGGGTAAGAAAACCTCCCTAAGCCTTCTGGCCATGCTCTTCCTAATGCATCCGAGGATGCCATTGGCCTTCTTTGCCATGAGGGCACACCACTGGCTTGTGGTCATCCTGTTGTCCGCTAGGACTCCCAGGTCTCTTTCCCCAGAGCTGCCCTCCAACAGATTAGCCCCCAGTGTGTACTGATATGTGGGGCTGTTCTTCCCCAGATGAAGCACTTTACACTTGCCCTTATTGAATTTAATTAAATTTCTCCCTGCTCAGCTCTTGAGACTGTCTAGGTCTACATGTCCACCATAAACATCATATTGTTTAAGTATTTGTTGCAAACCAAACAGGAAGGTATCACTTACTTGGGAACCTCATGCTGTCCATGCTGGAGACAGAAAAATCTTTAATCCTTAAAATGTAGCAAAGGAAAAATTTGGAGACTAGATCTGCTGACAATTTTTGGCTATAAGGTTTGTGTTCTACATTGTCTCCTCTCATGACAAAGTGATTTTGGGTTAGGACCTGCAGATGCAAGGGAAAAGCCTAACACCCAGAAGAAGGCAAAAACTTTTGGATTAATTTGCAGTGCTCTGTGGCTTGTACATCATCAAAGCAACAGCCATGATGAACCCAGGCATCCATAACAGTTATGACACCGCATGAGAGGTTCACTGTCCCCAAAAACTGTGACATACTTCTCCATCTTCTGACATACCTGCCACATGCCTCTGAATACTGCATTATCCAATGCAAAATATAACTCGGAGCGCTCTGGGACATTGCTTTACTTGGCTTTGAAATCAGTCTGGAAGCACCTCAGTTATCCAGGGTTGGAAATGATCATGATGCATTTGATTGTTATTCTGCCAAAGATCTGTCCAAGGATCTTGCAGCCCTAAAACCACTCTGAGCCCTCTAATCTAAGCAGAAGCAGTAGTGCTCGAGTCTTGGTCCAAATACGTTTTGCTCAGGCTATAGGATTTGAGATCTAATCACAATTAGGTTGCAGAACTCTTTTCCGTGATGCTGGAATTATCTAGGCTGTTCTGATCAGATTCATACCACCCAGAGGAGCATAAAAAGGCTCCCAAACTCCACCTCACTCTGCTGTAATGTCAGTCCTGTTTTCTTGATCCTTGTGCTAAATGGGGCCAAACTCAGAAACCAGAATTCTCTGGTCATGCAACCCAAATCCAAACCCAAAAACCATTAAGTCTGGATTTGCATTTAACAAAATAATTTCCTACACACACACACACACACACAAAAAAAAGCATGTAGATATAACAGATAAAGCCTTCAATTGATGCACATTCCTTGTGAAACAATATGCCACAAATAAAAGTTTTACTATAGGTACTGTTGGGCCATATTTGTCACACAGGACAGTGGTTTGCAACTATTATCTCTTTATGTGAAAAAACAAAAGAGATGCATGCAGCTCTGCTAGGGATCTATGACAAGCCAGCTGAGAGTTTATAAGTCAGGATTAGAGAGTAGACCACTGTGGTCAATGTTTTGAGCTATCTGCTACAAGCCTCTGCAACCCAGGAGGTTTCTGGATTACATTGATGATAATTTCCTGACACAAGTGATGGAGGAAATGACAAGAGGAAACACCCTGCTGGACCTGATACATATGAACAAGGAAGAATTGGTGAGGGATGTGAAGGTTAGGGACTGCCTTGGCTACAGTGACTAGAAATGCTGGAGTTCAGGGTCCTGAGAGGAAGGAGCAGGATAAAAAGCAGAATTGCAACCTTAGACTTCAGCCTGTGCGGTGATCTGCTTCAAAGAGACACATGGCAGGAGGGTCCCAGAGAGAGAATAGGTCTAGCAAAGCTTGCTGATTTTCATGGATCACCTCCTCAAAGTTCACCATGGATTCACGAAGAGGAAATCATACCAGACCAACGGGATAGCCTTCTATCTAACCTACCATAGGGGAGATAAGTGGATGTTGTCTATCTCAGTTTCAGCAAGGCTTCTAGCATTGTCTCTCATAACAACCTCAACTGATTTAAGTATGGACTAGAGAAATGGACAGCAAGGTGGATTTTAAACTGACTGAATGGCCAGACATAACAGGTTATGAGCAGCAGCACAAAGTTCAACCAGAGGCCAGTCACTAGCCAGGGATCAATACTGGGGCTAGTACTGTTTGACATCTTCATCAATGACCTGGACAATGGGACCGAGTGCCCCTCAACAAGTTTGCAGAGGATACAAAACTTTGAGGAGTTGTTATACCAGATGGTTGTGCTGCCATTCAGAAGGACCTCAACAGGCTGGAGAAATGCGCAAACTGAAACCTCAGAGTTCAGCAAGGGAATAGGTAAAGTCCTACAGTGGGGAGGAACCATGCACCAGGACAGGATGGAGATATCTCCAGCTTGGAGATATTAAAAACCAGACTGGACATGGCCCTGAGCAACTTGTCTCAGCTGTCCCTGTTTTCAGCAGGGCATTTGGACTAGATAGTCTCCAGAGGTCCCTTCCCACCTCAGTACTTCTCTGATTCTGTTAAGTTCTCATGGAGTGTATGGAGAATATGCAAATTCTCTGGCTTAACAGTACATGAATACACTTGTTAGATACGAAGACCGCTCAACAGCCATTGTACTGTCAAGGAAAAGGTGACTCTGAAAGCTGACAAAATGATGAAGGATGCCATAAGAGACACCAGAGTGAAGGCTGTATACTTCCAAAAGCACAGCAAGCAATGCACAAATACATACTGCACCAGCTAGTGCCAAATATGGAGCTCTCTTATTGTCTCTCTGTTCTTTTCATTTTACTTTTATTTCAGCTTTTATTCAAGAATGAGGTTACAGTTTTAATACTGAATGTCAGAGGTGCAGGGTAAATGTCTCTCACTATCCCTTTTTCAAAGGTACATTTCATTGCAGATAAAGAGATTTGAACCTGGAGCTCCATATCCTAAGCCAGCAACCTGAACTCAAGGTGAGGAGCACCACACTGTATTGCTCTTCCTCTGTCTTGACCTCCCTCTTAGAATATTCCTACTCGCATTTTTCTTTTCAAAACTTCTACCTCTTTCTAAGTATGTTGGTCTCAGCAAAAGTTCAAAAACAATTTCAGTAAAGTTTCATTTCACAGAAATTTTCTCATCACCTCTAGTGGTGACTTAACTTTCTCTAAGTATGCACAAGATGAGTCCAGCTGCAACGTGTGTGTTGTGTAAACCTGGTGTGACTCTGCTGAAGTCAGCAGATGTGGTCCAGATTTGCAGTGCTTTCTTGGAATGAAGAACTTTGCCTTCTATTTATAACATATAACCGTCTATTTATAATACAACATTTCCTTGCTAAAGAAAGAGCCTTAAAATGGCATTCACTTTTTTCAGTAAGGAAAAAAAAAAAATCAATTACCAAAAAAACCCCCAACCTTCCTATGATTGGCAAAACATAGCTTGTCATCCAAGTTTTGCTGTTACACTGACACAAAGCTGGAGTCCTCCTGGTCTTGTCATTAACATGACTGTATAGTCACTTTAATTTAAACAGGCAGCAGAAATCTGTTCTCATGCAAATAATGCACAAATCTGCCAGGAACTGGTAATACTTAGCTCAATTTGACAGCTACACATACCATCAGACAAGTATTGATGATAAATAAAGATAATGAATGAGAAACTTGTGTTTAGCAGCCTAAGCAATTAATAACTAAAGACACACAGACAGATGAAATCTGTCAGCACATGGAAAGGTTCCACTAATTGCATTGCATGAAAGTGGCCAAAGTGGACAGCTTTTATTGTTTGGTTTTTCAGAAGGAGAAACTTGTAAGAAACTTTTAAATGATGGTGCGTATCTGTGGCTGCAGCTCCCCCCTGAGCAGGGCAATGTCATATCTGCCAGGCACCTTTCAGGTGTCCTGCTCCCCCCTCCTCTGCTCCACAAGGGAACCAGGACACCAACAGCACCCCAACCACCCACATACTTAGATTGTCCATTAGTCAGGTGACTTTCCTGTTTGCTTAACTCCCTTTTCTTTAATGTCTCTAAGGCTGATCTTTCCAACATAAGTCCCATTCATATTTAATCTTTCCCTCTATTTAACTTGTCAAGGCTGTAATAAATGAGGAGAGCACTCTTGGCCGAAGGTTTTCCTCTGATCTGCTTGGTCGAAACAGGTACACGGAAGTGGATATATACTTCAAATGATACAGCTCATATCTCAGAGGACACAAGGGAGACTGCAGCCAGCAGTGGGGCATGCAGCCGTTCCAGCCACACAGCAGACCCACCTCCACACCTCTTCATATTGAGATAGACATTAGGCTCCAGTGCCCACCTAAGCCTTGTTTACATGTCCCAGTTAATGCCCAGGACAAGGGAGGGAACCTCCAAAGGGTGAAAATGGCCACTGAGTAGGTTAAGTAAAAGCAATTCCAAGAATTGCAGGAGGATGGGATGTGGGGTTCACCATGGTCTCCTCCCACCTTAGAAAGAGATAACTTTAGAGAGTCCCTCCACCATTTTTTACAGGAGCAGAGACTGATCCCAATCCCTTGGCCCCAAGGGAACTGCTTTGGCTCTGAGGCCAGATCATCAGTGCAACTTCAGCTGGAAAAATGGGGCAAATCCCATAAACACCCTTTAAATGAAAGTGTAGGACACCTGGTGGGACAAGAGCTGGCCCTGGAGAGCCAAAAGGGCCACAAATACCAGCAATCAAGGCTGACTGCTACGTTTCAGAAATCTTCCTTCAATTTGATCATACTTTCATCCCTCTTTCCCTGAAAACCTCAGTGTTGCTCACAGCCCTGGATCTAGCTCCTGATTCACCAGGATCTTTCCCTCTGTCTCTTCTGTCACATACCACCCAACTCCCCCACCCTTGCCTGCCAGCACTGGCCCTCCACACATACACTGGGACTGCCAGCCACCTCAGTTTACTGTCACTACGACCTACCCATTGTGTCACGATACATCCGCCATGCCACACCCTACCCAGCACACAGCCCAACCCAGCTCCTCGTGGCAGCTACTGCAGCAGGTCCAGACCGCTACCTCAGCAAAGAACGAAGCACAGGCCCATTGCTGCCTCTGCTGCCAATTCCTCCCCCCCCCCAACCTCCACACCAGTAGGCATTTATGTGAAAAAAAGTCACCTTTGAAGCCAAAACTCATGCAGGGGCTTGGGCGATGGGAAGAAGGGGCCTCTCTGTCCATGCTGTCCAGACGCTCCAGCAAGAGGCACTATCTCAGGCTTGGCTCCCTCCTCAGTCTCCAGACAAACGTGGCTTCCCTCTTGACTTGCTATTTAAAAACCGTCCCAAGACCGGCATTCGGCGGTTTCAGATTAACGAGCTGGAGGCCATTAGCAGGCGGGCGATGTCCCTGTCTGCTGCGAAGTGCCGGGTGCCCCCACAGCAGAGCTGCTGCTGCTGCCTCCCTGTCAGACCAGTCCATTTATTTACCAGTGGCTTTGTCTTATTTTATAATTTAAGGAGGACCACTTCCTAAAACAAATGAGAAGCTCCAGTTCCAGGGGAAAGGCTCAGTCATGGGTATATATTGCATAAATTTAAGGTTTTATTGCATTTACACGCCCCCCTCTCAGCACACTTTACCAGAATAGCTCTTTATCTGCAGTTGTGGCTCGCTGACCTGGGCTGAACGCAGAGCCAGTACCAAGGTGGACAACGTGACTGAGATCATTTGGCTCCCTGAGTTGTGTCCCTCCACCCAGCCTGCTCCCTCTAAAGCCCAGAGCTTGCCCAGCCCGCAGGGCAGGGTATTGAAAGCCAGAGCCATCCAGAGGAATTATTTGCCTCAAATACAATTTCAGAGATTTTGAAATCCAGACGTGGAGCAGCAGCAAAACCTGAAACATGGAAATGTTCTTAAAAGGAAAACCTTCTTTTCAAGAAGATTGTTTAGGTCTGAAGTTCAGTAAAGCCCACACAACTCTGTGAGGCACTTTCACTTCAGTGGGATCAGACTGCAATTTCTGATGGAAAATAGTTCCTTTCCCTGATATTATTTACTCTTTATATCAGAGCTAATGCAATTACATACACAGAAAAGAGACAGTGCTCATTTGTCATTCTGCTTCACTCAGGGCAGTCATTTACAGTGATATAAAATGGGTTAAGCCCTGTCATATCAATAGGATTTTACATCATGATTATAACGGCCGTTCCCCAAAGGTCCCAGTCAGGATCAGAGCCCCAGTCAAACATGGAACAGTGCAAACACACAAGAGATCATGTCCACATGGAGTGATCGGACAGAAAGCTGGAGGATAGACTGAGCTATGAAATGTATTGGCCAAGGTCCCACTGCAGGTTGATTGCAGAGGCAGGAGCCACCCTAAGGGCAGGTCACAACACACTTCGCACAGGTTTGCACAACCATAAGTGATCAGACACTTTAAAATCAGACTCACTGTATAGAGAAAAATGGCTTTGGGGCACTAACAGTCCAGATATACATGACAGGGGCCTCCTCTTTACAGCTCACAGCTGCAGTCTTGTTTTCTGTGGCAAACTGGAACCAAAACAGCACTGTCAATAGGTGGTGACATCATTTAATAACTTTGCTTGCTTTAGTGCACCTGGCCAAGAAGAACTGCAGACAGCTTGTGCTGATTTGGGATGCAGCAGGTGAAGAGTCCAGCACTCAGGATTTAGCTGTACTGCAGGATAAGAAGCCTGGAGAGACGGATGAGGGGTAGAGGAAAAAGAATACCCAGTGACAAGAGTAAAATTAAGCAATTGCCAGAGGATTGATAGTGGTGGAGCTTTTCTGGTGAAAATCAGGTGCAAAACACAAACTGGCTTTAACATTCAGAAGCAACACAAAAGAAAACCCGAAAACAACAGCAGCTACGGGAAGACGGACAGGCATTTATGTCACCCTTGTGCAAGCACAAGGCAGCTCCATGCAGATGGGGCAACCACTCAGGCTGTAACCATCTGAAGGGCTGAAGTGACAATCTCCAAAGCCAATGGATCAGAATAGCCTCAGATACAGCAGGTTAAACCTTCCAGCAAGTTGTGGGACCAGCTTGATGTTTAACATGGCCATGCTGCACCCTACAAGCCATGGAGTGTTACGCTTCTTTCCACATGTCCAGTGATGACAGCACAGTGATGAGATGACAACATCTCTTGGGTAACACCATCAAGTCCCAGCATGCAAAGAGAGGGGCTGGAAGCCAGAGAGGCAACTTGCGGGGATCCACCAACTCTGTTACCCTGAAATTCCTAAATTGCTGGTGCCTGCTAAAAAAAAAGTGGCTGCTATGGAAGAGATCTGACTGAAATAAAAAGAACAAAAGCAACTGTACTTTAATCCCAAGAAGTGCATACTTGAAGTCCACGGAAAATCTGGTCTAGGATCCCTACAAGATAAGCTGCATCCTGAGTTAAAAAGCCATCTTAGTGAGTCCTTTGTGGGCAGTATTTTGCTTCCATTCAAACACCCACCTTTTTAAAATACCCCTATCAAACAGCAACCTCATCAACGCCATTGCCCAAAAGCAGTCTTCAGAACAGCCACTCACATGGCATCTTCCACTTCCCAGCAGTGCCCACCCTGCAGCACATGGACCATCGGTGAGCAGATATCTTTGCTCTGCCATCTTGAACCCAGGCTGGCACAGGGTTTGGAGGCAGCTGATTCAGAGGACAGTAGTGAGGCCACCCACCCCCACCCCAGGCAGTGCAGACCTGTGTGCAGCCCTTCCTTTTACTTGCAACCATCATTTCTGAAAGTCATTTTTAGGGGCCAGTGTTAGAAAGGAACCACAAGATTACAGGGGGCTTGTAGACAGCCATAGACAGGCCCACCAGAGCTGAAACTGTGGGCATCCCTTACAGGAGACAGAAATTCCCTGGGAACCTCAAGCCCATCACCAGGCGCTGACTCCTTTGTGTCCCTTCAGATTCAGATGAGAAGAGGCATTAGATCTGCAGCAGATCTGTGGTTTAGGACTCCAGTTAACAAGGGAGGCTTTGCCTTGCTTATTTTTACATTCCAGTCATACATAAACAAAGACTATAATCTGTTTTTGAGGATTTAAAGTCTGTAGATCTTGCTGTCAATGTTAAGGTGCTTGGCCGGTGCCATCAGCCTCTCTTCATCAGGTCTGATGTACCAGGTTTATATATCCCCCCCTTAATGTTTGAGAAAGGGAGGGAGCACTGGAGAAGGGAAAACTGAGGTTGCTTTTGAAAAAATTCTTGATGTTAGGGAAGACAGGGAAGCACTGGTTCAGATTAGCAGGGTTGGGTAATGACAGAGGAGAGTTTTCACTATGAGTTTTCATGTTTTGTCAGCACGAGTTCTTCACTGGTGCACCATCCAGCCCAGTTCTGACCATTAAAGCAATGGCATTTTCAGCACCATTTCTCTCCAGAGGCAGTCCTGTAAGCTCACATGTCTGAAGCTATTTACACTGCCTATCTTTACCCTCCTGTGTAGCTAATGGACAGAGTAGACACCACTCTGAGTCCTCACTTAGATACCCAAATTAGATGCCTACAGTTAGATGATACCCCCACTTTCTCACACTCTCCCTTTCATGCCCTTCTCACACCATCAGACTGGGGCTAACAAACTTGAGCATCCACAAAACTGTCTCCCCTTTTAGGATTATATTATCCCAGGAACAAACTGCATTCTTTGCCTGGGAGCTACAGTTCAACTGTTTGTTTGCCATCGGTTTGGGCAGGTTACAAAAGAAGGGTCATCATCTTCTCTGCACTTTCATAGACATTAAAGAGAAATGACAGATGAAATTCAGGACCAGCCTCCCGCACTCAGACACCTGTCTAGAGAGGCAGTGACTTGCACCCAGGGGCTGGCTTTTAATGAGAAGAGGAGGAGGAAAGAAAAACCCCTCTCAGAACGCACTTACCACCTGTCCATGTGGTCAGCTTGCCTCTGGTGATATGACACATTACACACTGGATCTGGGCTCTTAAATGTTGGGTTACAATACATCTGTAAAAGTAACAGCCACCATAAAAGGAAGGGGGGGCTCTGGGTTTCCTGCAAAATGTAACTAGCAGGAATTAAAAAGTAAAAGAAACACCCTCCAGGGTCTTCACAGAAGCTATAAACCCAAGGAACTGTTTTGTCAGGTGTTATTGTGCAGCGCCTGCTGTTAAAGCAACTCTTTGCTGGCATCTCGCCTGTCTCATCTTCCCAGTATCCCTGAGCCCACTGGGCAGGCAGCACCAAGTAGGAGCAGCCGGGGAAGTTATTAGCCAGCACTGCTCAGCAAGGACTGAACGGGCAATGGGCTTTGAGCAGCTGAATGAAGTGTTGTCATTTCCCAGCTGGGAGCGGGAAAAAGCACGGTGCTGCTTCCTGAGGCTGTTATTTTATTTTGCAGCAGCTTCCCCTTCCCGCTGTCTGAATGTCACAGATTACTTCACTGCTGTGCAAGCCTTGGAGGAGGTGGGGGTGGGGGGGTGTGGAGAAAACAGAGGGGGAAGTGAAAAATCTGGCACGTGCATCCCAAACTGCCAGCATCCCTGATGCCCCAGCTCAGGGACAGAAACCAGAAGCTGGAAGGGATGGGTGGAAAATTCAACTTTTGGGAAGCAAGAGCAATGCACAGGTCAGTAACCAACCTGCTGAAGTCAGCAAACACCAGAGGATCATGCTCTCATTGCCACCTATTTGCCCCCATTGCACTAAGGCTCAAGATGTCTTGCTGGCTCAGGAAATATAAGCCCCGGGCTGCTTTTTGGAGCCTGTCAGCAGTGCTCTTTTGTCAAGCAGAGGCCTTCCTGTCAAGTGATACAAAGTGCTCGCTCTCCTTTTCCCCTTGGGAGCTGCACACGCTTCCTCCCGCAGCAGCCCCAGCCTTTGTCAGCCCAAGGGAGCAGAGCAGCTGGCAGAATGCCCAAGCGTCTGGCAAGGAGACCATTCAGTGTGGCCCCACAGCTCACCACAGCATTGCATGCAAAGGGCCTGAGCAGGAAAAATGGTGGGGAATTTGGGGGACCAGGCTGGAGAATGACAGAGTTCACTGGTCTGGATGAATGGAAAGGATCTGTGTATTTCTTCAGAGCAAAGCAACTCGGCTGCAGCCGCACAGGGTCGATGCCCCCATGCTAGGGACTGACCTACTGCATGGCTGCTGGGAGACCACATGCCAAAATGGAAATAGCAGGAGCGAGGACTACATCCAAAGGTGATATATGCTGCTTTCTGACCTTTTCCAACCTGTCTGGCTTCAAACTAGAGGCAGACAGAAAAGCAGAGGGTCTATTTGATCAAGTCAGAACAAATGCCACAACCACATAATTTCAGATACTTTACAGAAGGCTCCTTCCCACAGCAGGAGATGTCCCAAGGTGTCCAGCAAGGGCTGAACTGAAGCATTCAGAGAACTATCAAGTATAACTAAGAGTAAGAAACAAAAGAGCTGTGACATGATTTCCCCCATGATTCTACACAGCTACAGCAGCAGCAGTGGGAATGTGAAATTTTCCAGTGTACAGGAGAACTTCTCTCTGAAATCTCATTTGGCCAGGGCCCTGTTTTAGTGACTTGTCTCCATATCTGTAAATTTACACACTTAGATTTGTACCCTGTAGGTTGTACACATAAAACAAGCTGGGTCAAATTCAGTTCTTTCTCCATATCTTAGTAACTTATCAGCTCCAACCCTGTGTGAAAAGCCATGAGAGGAAGAGCAGACAGAGCTAGTTTGAGATGGATTGACCTAACATGGACCTACAAGACTGCCACTGACTATCAGGCAGGTCACAGTCTCTTCCTTACGGCTTGGTTTAGTGAAAGCTATTCCCTGTGCCTTAGATTTGTAAAGGAGGGACAAGGCTTCCAATGCCACTGTAAAGCATTTTAAGACCTATCCACAAATTTTAGCAGGACTGTTGCCTGAATAAGGCAGCAAAAAGACAGTTCAGAGGGTAGGCTGAGGCTACTAAAATGATACTTGGTTTTAACACAAAAATAAAAGATGCATATAAAAGTATTCTGTATCATGTATTCATTCTGAAAGAAATGGAAAGTGCTTTCTTCATTATGCAAACACGGGAAGGATAATTAAACAGCAGCATTAAATTTACAACATTTACAATTTTTAAGCTTGAAGAGCACATTAAAATCACTGCAGAAAATGCAAAATGTCAGGCTTGATGGCAAAATTAGTGTCTTAACAAAGGCTTCTCCTCCAGTTGCAAGGGAGGTCCTGAATCATACTATCCTCTAAGTGATTTTTCCTTTTACTCCCACAGTCTAAAAGACAATTCATTTTACCAGACAACACCAATAGAAAATCTTATGTCTCATGTCCATCGCAGCATCAAGACTGAAAGACCACAACAGTAGCCTGGAGCCCTCTTTCTTCCATATAAAGCTTCTAGCCATCTATCCAGGAGGCTCTGCAGGACAGGCAGTAAAACCCCAACCTGTATCAACTTCTTGAATCCCCCCAGCCTAGGCAAAGAGGGATGCATTAGCATTAGTGTGTCCGTGCTTGGTAGGAACGGTCTGAACTCCCAGACCTCATCTAGCCTCATCCTGCATCCACATGAGACAACCATGAGAGGAAAGTAGGGCTGTAGTTGCACAACTTATGTTGGCCTAAATCACTACTGTGGCTGGAGTTGGTTTTAAGTCAGGTGAGTTTATTACAAGTGCTTACAATGGCACTAAGGGAGGGGGAGAGCAGGGCTGGTAGGTGGCCAAAGGCAGCAGGCAGGTGGGACCACTTCTCTCAGCAGCAGTACCAGCTTGTGAAGACTAAAAATACCAGTGTTAGACATGCAGTCAAAGTGCCAGCTCTGGGCTGAAGGACAGAAACCATTTGGTAGCGCACAGAGCTGATTCACAGAAATTCAGGTTAGAAGGTTCTGCCATCACACAGCCCCATGGTTTCAAGAAACATTTACGCAGACGGGTTGCATTAAATCCCATGTCAACTTGCAGCCTCTGACTCTGATGTTTGTATTGAGTAAGTGTAACTCTCCACTGATCTCTGGGGCGACAGGGAAAACACTATCCTCACATCCCTCAAGGCACAAAGAAAATCTTTTCGTTCTCACTTATTTTTCACCCCTCTTAAAGTGATGGCATTCCTCACCAGCTGTAATCAGTACACACACTCTCCCAAAGTGCCATTTAATACCGTCACACAAAACTGCAGCGTGACCCACTTTGGGTTATTATGTGCAATAATTGCAAGACCCAGAAGCCCCAGTCTGCCAGGCTCCAAAAGGCTTTCTGCAAGGGTACTGACTCAATTCCCCCTTTCTGTGGACTCTCTGCTACATGCCTGAGAGATGGACAGCATTTCTCTCCATCGCATCCACCCCCACCTCCACTTAATTTCATGCTTGGACTGTGACTGCACTAACAGGGCATATCTAGTTTCTCCCTCATACGCTGATTAAACCGACATGGTGCTTTGCACAGTCTTTCACAGACTCCTTATCTCAGTAACAAGAGGGAGGAAAATGCACAAGGACAACTCTGAGCAAAGCAACACTGTCTCCTTTTCTGGCACTGGCAGAAGTCTCTCTGGGAAATGGTGTGCACCCTCTGTCAGGAAGTTGGGAGAGAAAAGTTATGATGGTTCAAGGGCTTGTCACAGCAGCCCAGTCCTGGCAAATGGGAAATGCTGGAGGTCTATGTAACAACGTTTTCCAACCTTTTCACTATATTTTACAGCTGTACGCCATTGAAGGGGTGGGTAGAAATTAGAAGCTTGGAGAGGTTATGTGTTAAAGTTTTCAGAAATGGTCTCTCCTTCTGAGAGCTCTGCAAGAGATGACCAGGACTGGGTGGTGCCCTGCCCTGACATAATGCATATCCCAGAATATCAGGATCGCGGCTATGGAAGCAGGGCACTAAAGCCACAGCTAAGTGCTGCTACTGTACATCAGTCTACAACTCAATAATTCAGTTGGAACTGAATTATTTTTCCTTCTTGTGTGCCAGGATTTGGTGTTGTTGAATGTACTCTAGCAAGTTTTTGAAGTTTTTCTGAAAAACATCATGGTTTAGGACTAAGAAAAATACTTAGATATATGAAATCAGGAATTTACATTTAATCCCATTTCCTTGGTTTTTCAAATGGTCATAAAAGTGGAAAATATGCTAAAGCCACCAGTAATTACAAAGGCAATTGCCACTATACCAGGATAAATTGGTGGCAGAGCCATGGGCAGACACAGGGATGGGACTTTAGGCCCTGACTTTAGGCCCTTGAGTCACTCTAAACATAGGATGTCTAGTGTATCACAAGATGCCCCAGGTCATCCATATGAAGCTGGCAGATAGGACACTGAACCTACGGAATATCTACATTCTTGCATGGTATCAGAGTCTTGGGTAGGAGCCCTCAGGTACCAGTTATGTGTGTTTGAGAAGCTAAATAATAGCCTGGATTTCCACAGCGCAGGTGCCTATGTTCCAGCTAGTTCCCTTCAGCCCCCTGTACCATGAGTATAGAGACTTTGTTCATCTCAAGATAACTCAAGCACTTCAAATAGATCAGATGACTCCCACACCAGGTCTCATAGCCCATAGCCCAGCATATTCCCCACAAAGACTCCATTTGACAGCATCTTCAGACAGCAACAGAGCAGTGCGTGCAGACACCATAAAACAAGGATGGCCCCAAATGAAAGCCTTCATCAATCGTATGATCTGAAGCTCTAAGAGACCTTTGGAAAATGCAAATGCATAAACTTGCTCTACACTTCTGCCTCTTTCTTGGGCTTTAGCCAGATACAAAACTGCTTTGGTACCCGTAAGACAGCCTGTTCACTCCTAACAGGCTTGTGAAGCACTCACGGGTCCTTTTAGCTCATACTAGAACAATTCCTTGGTTCCTCAAAGGAGCCAGCCCAGCACCTCCAGAGACTAATATAGGAGAGCACAATGCAAGTATAAATGAACAAACTCTGTTTGCAACCCACAGGTTAGAGGTTTTGCTCAGAGAACCTCCAAATCCACCACAAGCATACTCACTATGCTCAAATCCCTTGTCATAACCCTTGCAAAGATGGCAGCATATGGAAGAGGAATGAAGGAAGCTGATTTCAGAGGCAGATTGATTACCTGGTCTACTCCTTGTGGATGCAAAGGAACCAGCTCAGACCTCAGCTTTCCCACCAGTTCCTTTTCTTGTCACACAAAGCTAAATTTGTGAGACACATGTTCGACTCTCACATACCTACAGGTGACATTTGTGCAGTTCAAAAGGTTCTTTTCATAAGGAATTACTTTGTTTGGCTTCTTTTTTGGTTGGTTTTTTTTTTTTTTTTTTTTTTTATGGGCCCAGATAATTTCCGCTATTATCACTATTTAATGGCGCAGGGCCAGGGAGGTTTTCATTCCAACAAGTAGGTTTGCTGGAAAGGGCTTTCACACATGCTCTCACACACATACACACAGAGTTTGGCTAGGCTGGTTAAAACACTGCAGCACTTATTGCTCCTTGAGGCCTATGAGTTCACTTCTAGGCTCCAGGCCAGCTTGGAAATCACATAACCTGCATGAGCAACAAGGTTGTAAGGAGATGTTTGTCAAGAAAATGATAGTTTTGAGAGCTGTTCTCCTCAGGATGTATCTCAGCAACCCTGAAACCAAGATAGTAACTAGTCAACACTTCGGGGCCTATCCTTGGTGAGGTCACATCAAAAATGGCTGACCACCACCATGAGTGAGAGGGTTGCCATGCCAGGAGAAAAAGAAGAAAGCACCTTCTAGGTCTGTCTCTTTTCTGAAAAAAAGCAGAGAAATTTTGAGTCATGCTCTAGTGGTTTTATGTCAAATGAAAGGGACAGAGAGGCATAAAAGGGCCATATATAATTTCTGCTGTCTAGAAAAGACAGCAGAGCATGGGTAGTTACCTTGCAGGGACCTCCTTGCAAACACCAGCAGCACAAGGGGCAGCAGAAAGATGCCAAGTAATCAAAGGATGGCACACTCAAGAGGCATGCAGCAATAGTGGAAGGTCTTAAATAGTCCATAGGGCACCTTATTTATAGATGTGCTTGTAAACTAAAGGAGACTGCAAACCACCACTGGTCTCTTTCCCCTACCAGAACAAGTCAGCAAGGTGGAGAAATGCCTCTCAGAGCTCAGTATTGATCTACACACAGAACAAGGTCCTTTTCCCCAAATTGTGGCAGAGTGCTGGCCCTTCAGAAATCCATATTGCATTGTCCTCCCTCTGCAGCTTGGATCAGAATGGGATCTGAGACATTGCAGGTATTAGACAGCTCTGTCGGGACAAATTCTGGTACCTCACAAGCACACACCACTATTTAGGAAGCCAAAAGGGTTTTTGCCCATCAGATCTGGATAAAATTTATGCTGAAAACAACCCATCTTAAAGGCAAACTGCTATTACATCATGGCGTAACAAGCTGCATGAAAACACAGCTAATGATATCATCAGGTTTTCCATCCCTAATAGTCATCTTTTTCTTATTTTGTTCTAATTTTTGCTGTTAAGAGGTACCTCATTACTTGGGGGGGAAGAGGCTGGTTATGGTTTTTTGAATCAAATTGTGGCAGCAGTGTGCAGAGAGGCAAGACACTTCCCCTCTCTCACTGGGTAAGCTGCAGCACAAAGGCTCAGGGCTGATCTCACATCCTCTTCAACAATTAAAAGTCAAGGCCAGCAGCACAGCCAAACCTTGACACGCTCTTTAGAGAACAAAGGTCACAAGACTGAAGTCTTCACTCCCGCCTTTGGCTGAAGCAGCATGAAACATCCTCTTCAAAACCTAAGGCAGTTGAATCTTTATCAGGTGATGATGGCTTTTTGGAGAATAAAGACAACTGACCTCTGTGTCTTCCCTCCTACTGTTCCACAAGAAACCTTCAAGCCACTAATTAGTATAAATAATTTTCCAGTAAGTGCTCCTGCCCCATGACAGCCTCATCAGACATAAGGTCCAGAGATAAAGCTCCTGATGGCCACAACAGCAGCTGGGCCAATACTGGGTACGACAGCTGAAGCAAGTCAGAAGCCATACAGTCACAGGCTATGGTTGGCCCCAGCTCCCTGAGGAGAAAAGCAAGCTGAGGTGGTCCTTGCAGAGCTGCAGATGTGACCTCTGCACAGCTATAGCCCACATCACCACCCAGCCAGGGGACAGTGGGCTGAAGAGGCCAACAGCTGGGCAGGAAATGAGCCAAAGAAATGCTGCATTAGAAACCCCAGAACTCCTAATGCTTTTCCAGAAACAGCATTTTTGGAAGATTTTTAAAAAGAAACAATTTTTTAAAAAAATTATAATGTTAAAATGGCTTATTTCATGGGGACTGCCCTCCTGAAGGTGACAGGAGTCAGTGCAGCCACAGGGAGGCTCCATGGCTACACAGGGAGGCTTCACTAAGTAATTTGGTTTTGGCTAATTTAAAATGAATCCTCAGAACATGTTGCTTGGTCAGCCCAGGAGTCTCACTCTTTCAAGAGTCCAAAGGACAGACTCATAGGACAAAAGTCAGCCATCTTCTTGACCATCATAAGGTAGCACTAACAACCATCTCAGAGAGTTCAGTGGTCTTTCCCACCTGTTAATCTCTTCTCCCTGCTTCCTGCTTTGTCCAGCACACTGAAATTTTTATCCAATTCAAAGGTAACCTTCAACTTGAGGACGCATTGTGTGAATGGTGAGCAAGGCCTAACATGGTCCTGACTCTACCTTCTTTGCTTGAGGCAAAGATGACCCATGAGGAGAACCTATAACAGTGGACTGAAATTTCCTCGGGGTTCATAGGATTTCTATTATTCCTTCTCACTGCCTCAGACAGACTCTGGAAGTGGAGTGCAGACCTTGCATTTCTTCCCACACTTTGGTTTGCTTCTAGCATAGCTCTTGTCCCAGCACAGAGCCTTCCCAACATTTCTCCAGCAGCAAGGGAAAACCCTCACAAAAAGGGTATTTATAGAAGCTATTTCCTCCTATCAATCTGAAGAGCAAGTAGCATTTTCCTATCATTAGCCTAACAAAAATAGAAAGCACAAGGCACCACAGAATCAGACCTCTCACTTCCATGAAGAACTCAAAATGCTCAACCTGAGCTCTGCCAAACTCAGCCTCAAATTGCAAAGATGAAACCAAGCCAACCTCACCAGCACCAGGAAAGCATTTGGACTCAGCTATGAACTTAGAGAGAAATCTAAGTCTGAAGCAACGTTACAGCAAAAATGAAAGCAACCCTTTCCCTTCCTCAGTGTGGTCACTTCCTAGGCACTGTTGTGATAAGAAGGATAAAAGCGAGGTCATTAGTCCATCAGAAAATGTTTTGTTGCATTAGTTTTCAGTTGTGTTATGAGTCCAACTGGCCGAGTGCAGCCAGAGAAGTGTAAGCAGGCCACCAGCAGCAGGAAAAGACGTGGGGAGAGAAGGCCTCCAAAATTAAACTCACCCAAAAATATGATTTTTATACAAAACAGGCTCTGCTGACAAATAGTTCTTTGTCCCAACACAGAAAGGACACTTCAGGCAAGAGCTGCAAAGGCAGAATGTCCTTTGTGCAATTGTCTGCTCAAGATACACTGTGGTAGCACTGCCTGCCTCTGCTCTACCTGCTCCAGGGTTAAGACAACACGTTTCCAGCTGTGTCCTTAAATAGGTACTTCATTCATGTATTGATCTACTCCACTTTTACTGAGTCAAAATCTTCATCCCATACCACCAAAATCAGTGGGGCTTGTGCAGCCAGGGCCAGGGTAGAATCACTTGGCTCCTCAAAGAGTCATCTGTGTTAACTGAGGCTCAGAAAACAAGACATTCAGTAAAAAATGAGGTAGCTTTGATCAGATTGCACTAATTGATACCTTAAATTCCAGCATGCAATTCTAGTTTTAAAAACTTTGTCTCCCCCCAGAAAAATGTAAGAGGGGGGGAATATCTTGAATATCTCGAATTTTCTTCAGTTTTCTTTCCTGGGATGCTGAACAAATTCTAAAAGATGGATGGATAGAGTAGACTGAATTATATTTTAACTCTTGAGTTAACTGCCTTAATACTGTTGGGATCCCCCATCAAATTTTATCTTTATAAAACTGGATTCAGGTTTATCAGACATTAATTATACAAAAAAAAAAAATAGTAAACCTGCCTTTTCCTAAAAACTAGTGATTAAAAAAAAAAGTATTTTTATTAAAAAAATACAATTGATGAAGAAGTCATTATGGGTGAACACACACAGGCACTCACCCTGCTACTTACAAACCACAGCCTCTACTAGGAGATAATGGAAACTGCTTTCAAATGAAACGTCTAAATGGGTCTAGAGCTTGTTTTCTCCAAACTCAGCCAGGCATTACTGCTGCCACAGCCACTTTCAATCAAGCTTTTACTGCAAAGCAAAACAAAGGAAGAAGTTAAATCCATGGGAGATTTCCAATGAATACTTACAAACATGGGACAGAGTGAGGGAACTCTGTACCAGCAATGACCTCAGAAATCTGGTGCGTTCACTACATCGCAGACTGTGCCCTCTCTCTGCTAGATTTTAATTAGCTAATTCAAGGCCTTGTATGGAGGAGGAAAGAGTAGTGCTTAAGCAGCAGAAAGTTCAGCTAAATTTGCTGTGTGCTTGGAATTTAATACACAAATACCAAGATCCTTCTGGGGACTGTTATTTTACACAGCTAAAGGTAGAAATACGCCAGTTTGGAGCTTTTCAAAGGAGCACACACACAGACAGCATGCCCATGTGTGCAGCCATAGCAGCTCTTCGTGTGTCAAGGATATGCCCAGATTTGTGCACCACATGTACACTTTCCACTGCAATGGGGATGTACATGTAAGGAGAGGTCTTGCCACGCTGTACATGTGCAAATCTGTGACTGTGCAGACACACCATACACACCAGAGGCATTTTCCCTGCCTGCCTGTTTCTCCCTGTAAACTCTTTTCACCCGCTGGAGGAACAAAGCCACCAGTTGAAAGATACAGCAAAGTGCCTTGTTGTGCAGAAGAAAAGAGATACTTTAACTCAGCTGTCAGTAAGTTTTGCCCATTTACATGTGTGCAGAACACTTTGAATAAATTATGTTTCTAGGATTTAGCTTCACAACACCAATCTAACAAAAGTGGACTTACAGCTCCGGGTGAGGGGAGGGGGGCAAGGGGGAAGCACATTTTGCACAAGATAAAATCCCTTCCAGAAACAGAAAATAGGTCAGTCTAATTCTTTGAAGAACATGGCTTTTACATCACTTTCAATCTATTTTCATACACTATTTCTGCTTTAAAAGCTGGGTTTGCATCCACCAGAGTCAATCCCACATATGATCTCTGTGGGGATGAACAGTCTCACTTTTTTAATTACAGATCCAACAAAAGTAAAAACAATGGAGTAATCATAGGGTGCCACTGATGTCAGGTGGAGATGCACCTCTTGGAGGTTAGATTTTACTTGGAGAGTGAAATCTGCTATTTTAGCAGGACCAGCAGCCAATAGAAGCACTTAGAAGACACTGGCTGGGCTTTATATTTTAAATATAAAGGTGACTACTCTGTCTGCAGAAAATTAACCTGCAAGGAGAGAACCAGAGAACGATGCTGTCTGTCACATCTCCAGGGGATAGGAAAAGCAGTTTTCTCATGGACCACTCCTAATCACTTCAGTATTTTGCCAAGATAGAGACCCTAAAGAGGCAAAACCCACTGGTTAGTGGGATTTGTTAAGGAAAAAATGGGAAATTAGTTTTCCTGATTATTGAAAAGAGACTACTGGATGATGTAAACTCATCTCAGTCCTTCACTTGTCTGCAGGGAAATAATCATATGGAAAAGTGCTAGAATGGGTTTAATTAAACATATGTTTGTGCCCCCATAAGAGACTAAGTAGATGAAGCTCCCAGCTCTGTGTCAGGCAGGACAGACCAGTCGTTCCAGTGGTACATGCTGATCTTTGCATCCTTCTAACTGTAACACCGTGAAATAATCTCTGGCTGCCTTCCAGGGTTGCACTGGTCACTGATTTTAATAAAAATAAGTTGAAGAAAAATAGACCAAATAGGCTGAAAGTTCAGGCAGGTTCACCCCAAAAATGGCAACTGAACATATGCCCAGCTGACAGGCTCTACAGTGTTTTGGTGACAGCAGTCTGGGATGGGCAGCCAAAAAGAGCTAAAGACTACATGATCCCTTCCTCCTCGAAAGCAGCAGACATTAATTCCTGACCTCCCTGATATAAAAACCAAATACACTGAAAGTGAGAGAAAAGGAAACTACCAACATCACAGCTTCATGTTTAATATCAACAGGAACATGAAGAACCTTTCTTCATGGCTTCAGACAAATAAGTGACTCATTCCCTTTGCAGCGGTAACCCTCACAACCACTGCCAGCAAAAGCAATAATGTGGGGAAAAAAAAAAATCCATCTCAATTAGGTGAGTTCTCTGCCCCCAGCACCCACCAGCAAGTGGTGCTTGACAAATGATACAGGAAAACTTTTGAAAAAATATCTCATCATCCTCAAAAACAGCCTCTGCTATTACTACCCTAAGCCAGTCAAAACCACTGCCAGAAGCGTGCCGATTTCAATGCTCTTAATCTTATCTGTGGAAGAGGATCCAGGGCATCAGCTTCACTCATGTTTCCAGGAAGAGAAGCCCTAATCAAGCATTTCTCCCCATGAATAACAGACAAGGAATGTCTCTGCTTGGCCAGTAGTAGCCTGTGAAAAATTAACAAAACATTGTAAAATCCGCTTTGGAAGCAGGGGAGAGCTAGCAGAGGGTGCGATTGCTGTCTTATCTCCACTGGTACAGATGTTACCAGGGATGGCCTGTCACTCCAAGCTAGCCTAACCAGATTGGCAAGGTCAAATGCAGACCTAGAGAACTTGTTTACCATACTGGACGGCAATTACCCAAAATGGAGTTCCCTGAATAATAGATGCTTTTTTACAATAAATTTTTAAAAAGTATTAAGAGAGTGGTAATCATCACTAAAATTCTTGAGGCTTCAGCTGCTGCAGAACTGCAGCAATGTCAAAGTTGCAGTCAGAAGACACCCATGGTTTTTTTACAGAACTGTGAATGTGCAGCAGAAAAAGTCAAAGAACCACAAACCACTTCAGGTATGAATCTGAGACTAACCAGCCCCGGCTTGGGAATTTGACCCATCGCTCCAGAAGGCACCAAGTGGGGCATGTTAACTTTTTACTGTAGGACACCCCTGAAAAAGAGAAGCAAATGTTTACAAGCTCTTTTTCATGCCAGCTTGGCCTGGTCGTTCCCAACTAAACCCTCATTGTTAGCAGATGGTACTGCATTTGCCAGGAATAATTGCTGATGTTGGGATGGCTGTTCCTAAGCAAGTAAAAGCACTTTCAAGTGTGTGTATGCATGCAGATTTGCCATGGAGCTTCTTAGAGATCTGACAACACGCAGCAAAGGGTCAACAGTTCTCTCTGGAAGGCTGTGTTGATATCTGCTGCAAGATAACGCACCCTGCAGTCAAAGGGACTTAGTTATTTTCTAGGCTCGTTATCAGTTGTTATTGTAAGTAAAGCAGTACTATGTCAAATGCCCCTTCGTTTTGACCTTACCATGGGCAGGACCCACTAAGATCTCTTGGAATGTGAAATAATCATTAATACAGTCTCCGTGACAGTCCTAATAAATCATACAGCTCAACATCTTAACGAACCTATAAAACTGTACCAAAGACACACCGGTACACTGCACATACAAGAACTCTTCCACTCCCAGCCTCTTCCCTCACATTCCAAAGATGCAGAAAAACAGCAGCAACATTGGCTTGCATCCCCTAATCCCCAATTACACCAAGGGAGCTGAAGATAACACAGATTTAAGACCAGGAAGGAAGCTTCTTCCAGAGGTAGAAGAAAGGTGTTAAATCAACCATCCTGGGTAATGGATTCATTTACCATGACACTTCTCTGTGTGCAGACAGACAGGCAGCATAATGTTTATAGACCTTTGGCCTCCCATGCAAGCCCCTAAGAGAGGGGTTTGGTGGTACCTGAGCCTTCTGCAACGAGCTGAATTTCATACGATAAGAAAAAGTTTTGCCTGTGTAAGGAAATGGGCTGGCTCATATATTAATCATATATTAATCAGACACTCACAGAAGCCTGAGGGTGAATTCACTTTTAACCGGCTTTAAATTAGCCTTTTCTGCTTCAAAGAAGCCATTCCTCATCTATACCAGGACATATCCCACCAGGACTCCTTCACCTTTAACTTCAGACACACACTGTGTAGGCACCTGAGGGGTCCCTCATCTCACTTTACAGGAAGAAAAGGTTCTTTTAGGCCTTGATGCATCTTAATCCCATGCAAGTAAATAGATTGGGCCAAGGAAATCCTGCTCTGAAACACAGCAGGGGCCAGATGAGTTTCTCTCCTTCACACTCTCAGAGGGACCATCAGGGCTCTGCAGAGAGTAACTTTTTTTGTTGTAGGCTTTTTCCAACCACCACCATGATTTGATGCTCCCTTTCACAGCAGTGAAACACATTTTCCAGTTCACACGAAGCAGGAGCTGCTGTATCAACCCTACATCTAGCCATGGTGAAGGCCATCAAGTCCTCCACGTGCATCACCAACCTTGTCAGCAAGGGCATGATTTGCAGCACTAACTCACAAGAGGAAAGATTTGCTTCCAGCTCCTGATCCACCACCCACAACTCCTCCTCCTGGATCCAGCTACAAGCCCTCTGCTAGGAGGCTTTAAAAAAAAAAAAAAAAAAAAAGTCACATTTTCAGGGTCACTGTGAAATGATATTTTCCACAAACAGAACTGCCTGAACCTGATTTACTGATTTTCTGTACATCCCACCCGTACTTCACAAAGAAAACACCACACAAGGTTACAGGCCAGACTTTTGAGCCCCTCCTGCTTGGGATGCTGATTCCCTACACTGTGATGAGAAAGCACCGAAGGCTTATTACTCCTTCCCACTCTGGGATATCAATTGATTCCGGGAGGGAAGATAACCACCCTTTCCCTCAAATGCATGTAGTATTACATACTTAGGAGCAATTAGCCTGTGAGTGAAGCTCCCAGACACAGCTACTCTGCTGATAGGAGCCAAAATGTACCATGGGTCTGCCCTCAGGTGTTTGTCAAGACCATGTGAACCATAATGTGTCCTCAGGTACCAGCACACAGCAGGGAGGAGCTGAGGGCTCTAGGTAAGGGTGGTCTAACCTTGGCTGAGGGTATTAGGTAGCTAAGGAGTGAGCTAGAGCCCTTCCAGGCTCAAACTCACAGGAAAAAACTCAGTGGGGACTTGCCTGTGATTTACCTGGAGGCTTTAATTACTGTCACTGCATGCAGATAGATAAGCAGTAACCGTATATAACATCACTACTAACTATCCCAGGAACTTAAATACAGCCAGGACTCAGCTCTTAGATTCACCTAAATTTAGGTGTCTAACTCCCCTTACAATCTGAAGAGAGCTGGTCAACACTAGCTCAATGCCCTACTTATGAACATCATCAGCTTTGAGGGCAGCTCAGACACTGACACACAGATGACTTAATCCCTGAGCTGAACACCTCCTCACAGTGCCTCAGCTTCATGCCATAGGACAGCATTCTCATGCCTGGTGGGGTGAGCCCTACGGAGAGGATGAAGCTGTCCCCTGGAGTACCTTCCCCATGTGTATACAACTTCTCGTGCTCCTCAGTGGTGCAGAGGTTTCCTGCCCATCCAGAGACTGAATGCACCAGCACAGCTGGCTCAGAAAATAATTTTCAGACCTGCAGATGCAAGGGCATCAGTTCTACCTGAGCAGGAACACATGGAGGGAACCAAGTGCATGTCAAGTGTGCATCCTCAGGGTTCATCAGGGCTGTCCTGCTGCTCCCTACAGGCTGCAGCCCACTTGAGAGCAGAGCCAGTGAGGGAAGCCCTGTGTGCAGGCTGTACTTTTCAGAAACACTTTTTCATTCTCACTAAATCCTCAGTCCAAACCTTTCCTTTTTGCTGAAAGTCTTTGCAAACACTAGCAAAACCTTTCCCGTTAATCTTTCTTCATCTCACTAAAACAACACAGACTGTCTGTCTCCAGGGAAGGCTGTCACAGGATATGGGGGAGGAATCTATCATTTGTAATGCACGGAAATATAACTTAGATATATCAAAGGCATTTGCTGTAAAAAAAACCCAAATATGCAGCAAAGATTGGGATGCCAAACCCCCATTGCCTTCAAGCTACTGTGCTTAGCAATCGTGTGAGCAACAGCCTGAGCAAACCCAATTAACTTGATTTGTAGATTGCACAGATTAGCAGTTGTGTTCCAATAGCAAATCCCACAAGGAGACCCTCTCACTTATGTTTCTGTACAGCTCCTCATTTGTTACCATAATATGTAAGGGCCCCCTATCTAAATCCCTTCAGTTTATGTGCTGCCAGGTATGCATCTCTGGCTTCTAATAGCACCTTCTGACCAAGAACTGTGGAGAAATCTGCAAATTCTAATTCTGAAAACTCTCCAACGTCTATGTCAGACAAAAACTTACATAATGAAGTTTCAAAAGCTGGTGGCTCTATAAACCAAGGCATCTAGTGGCTCGATTTAGGTGTTGACACAGAAAGTTTGGAAGAGAACTGTACTGTCTTTAAGATGTTATTTCTGGTGGGCTTCACATTTTAGCCACCAGCCATGCCAGTGCTCCTGCATCCTCCAACACCTCTGGCTTGATCCAAATTTAACTCTCAGTGTAATCAGATCCAAATATAAGACCCCTTGGATGGTAACAAACCAAGCAGGGAAGATCTAAGCAAAAAAACCCAACACCTACCCTGAAGATTTGAAAATGTCGTATGATCTACTCCTAGAGTAGATATTATTCTTTCAGGTTTATGATCAGTTACCTCTCAAGCAAAAATGCCTGATGTAGAAGTACAGTTGAAGTTGCATGAGATTCTAGTACTGTTTGTTTTAAAGCCAGAGATGCCCCTCTAAAATGAAGAGATTTGTGAAGCTAGAAAAAAATAGAGCAACAACAGAGGAGTAGGGAAAGTTTTTTTTCTTTTTTGATACTGATCAACTAAAGAAACATGTTCTGCTGCTTGAAACTGAAAGAAAGGAAAGGGAGAAAGGAAAGGGAGAAAGGAAAGGGAGAAAGGAAAGGGAGAAAGGAAAAGGAGAAAGGAAAGGGAGAAAGGGAGGAAGGAAAGGGAGGAAGAAAGGAAAGGGAGAAAGAAAAGGGAGAAGAAAGGGAGGAGAAAGGGAGGAGAAAGGGAGAGAGAAAGAGGGAGAAAGAGAGAGAGAGAAAGAGAGAGAGAGAGAAAGAGAGAAAGAAAGAAGCAAGACATCTGATGAATAGTTCTAGTGATACTGACTGGATTTCTGTATTTTTAAAAACATGAGCACTTCATAAATACACTGAAATATTCTGTCATCGCCAGAGAGAACATGCCAGTTTTCTATAAATATAGACATCTGGCGGTAGTTTCTTCTACTGTTATGGATTTCTGGTGTGAGGAACACTACTTTGTGAGCAAATGCATGTTGGAAATTAATTTCATATGCAACAGGTCACATAAAAGAGCAAGAAAGATTTGCTGGGCAGAAGCGCGTAACAAAAACACTTGTGTTCCCATACTGCTCCTGACCCTCCATATGAGGTTGCCTGCACAATACTATAGGCATAAAATACGTTCCCCCAAGCAGTGGTGTGAAGTTTCATTAAAGCATGCCCACAAATTGCATTAAAACTTGAAAGTGGGACTTGGTGTTTGGCGTTGTAATTCCAGTCATGGTGAAACATCACTGAGGAGACAATGAACATTAAATATCAGTGAACAACACCATGCTTTGTACAAACCACCTGAGGGGTGAGGCAACAGCCAAGTATATAAAACCCAGTGCTATAGGGCTGTGCCATGACTGACTTTTTTTTTTTTTTTTTTTTTGGTGGGATTTACAGCCAGATCTCTGTCCTAATCTGCCCCACGATGCAACCATCCACAGAGTTGCATCAGACTTAGCACACAGGGTCACTGTAAAGATGTGAGCGTGGGGGGACACCCTACATCATTAAGGACTTTCTTGGCCTGAAAAGGGATACTAATCTTGCTCTCCAAGGGCGACAGAAGACATCTTTGTGTAAGGGCACAAGCTACGTTTTCTATCCATATCTGTCTTGCTCACCAGGCTCCCTGTAACAAAGTCATTAACATCAGCAGGTAAATCAATTTTTGTCCAGAAAAGTTTCCTTTCTGGTTAACATAAGCCAAGTGTAAACACTCCCTCACAGGTTAACAAAAGCCAGCAGCCCAAACAGGGATAACACTTCCAGAAAAGGGGAGCCACAGCCAGGAAGAAGTTGAAAAGACAATTAATCACAAGCTTTCCTTCTCGGTGACACATTTTTGCCAGTGATCGGGCATTTAGCAACTCTATGCTGCTCCTCACCCTCTGGTTTGGGGGAATATTTTCCACCTGGAGCCACCAAAAGAGCAGGGCCCAGAGCCACCCTCAGCATCCAGCCCCAGCTGCCCACCCTCCCTCCTCCCTTCAGTAAACACCACTAATTGAACAGCTCCATTAGCACTCTTGGTTTTTTTCCTCTCCCAAATCACCCTAAAAGCATTTTGGAAGCAAAGACAAAGAGGGAGGGGGATACTTGCTAAACCCAAAGTCTCCAGACAGCTCTCTGCATGTGTTGAATACTTGCTAAAAAATCCAAATAAAGACAAACTCAAGAAGCCTCAATACCCTATGTTATCTTTGCAGGCTGGTTGCTGCCTTATCAGCTCTGACAGAAACCGGCATCTAAGAAAAATTCACTAGCCTTTGGGTGGAAGCTGGTTCCTAAGAAAACATGCAGTCGAATTGCTGGAAATCAGTGCAAGAGGAGAGGGTGAGCAGCTAAGGGACAGCCTGAAAGCCTCCGCCATCATCTCACTGTTCTCTGTCAGGAAATATACTACCATGTAGGATTTTGAATTATTTTTTCATAATTCACTCCTTGCACTCCACACCTATTGCACAGGCCAACAAGGGTGGACAATTACTTGAAAGGCTGCTTGCTCTCCTTAGGGACCAATGGAGTCCAGGCAAAGCCACGATCTTTTGAAACCTGGTTTCAGAGCACATACAGAAATGGAAAATAACAGAAGATCTTGTCTGATACTGGTGTTAAGTACCACTGTCCTCATGGGGAAAGATAAAGATGTTTCTTTCCCCACTCTCACTTATAACAAAGATGCTCTTTCTGGATAAACTCCACATGAAAGAATACGATTGTTAAGGAGCATTTTTTTCATGAGAAGCAAAAGCTTTGTTTGCTCTTGCACATAACTTGCCACACATGGATTCTGGCAGCCACCTCACACAGGAGCTGGACTTGCCCTTTGCAAGGGTGTGAGGGTCCTGCTTTTGAAAAAGTTATAAAATAGTTATAAAACACCTTTGCTTGACATTAATTGATGGGTAAAACAAGCTAGAGAGAGAAGAGCTGTCTCAAGGCCAAGGGCTGCTTTTCAGCGTCTCATTTGTAACTTGACAGAGGGAACAGCTGGGGGGAGGCTGTCTGCCTCTTGTCAACCCGAGAGGGAAGGACGGACAGACAGACTGACACTCCCTGGAGAGCTGCCCTGGCATTATAAATGCCTCCGGTAGAGGGTGAGTGACCTTCTACCTCTGACCTGACCCCTTCTCCCCAGAAAGTCCTTACAAATCTTCCTCAACAGCTAACAAAAACTGAAGTGACACAGCTGGGTCCCAAAAAATGTCCTTTTTATCTTTTTTTTTCTTTTCCTTTTTTGCCCAAGATAAAATTGCAAGTGAGTCAGAGGAATGAAACGAAGGGAACTGCAAGTGTGGAAGGTATCTGTACAACCAGGCTCAGGCCCTCACACATCACCACTCTTATGGGATCCACACCCCTACACACACCCCCCCACCCCAGCACCCACAAATCATAATGCAGGCTTCAAATTAACAGGACTGGTTTAGAGGAATCATGGAAAACTTGCTTTGGTTCTTTCTTTATTTCCATTCTGCTGTGAAAGGCATCCAACAAGGTTGATGTACGCAGATCACATTTTCTACATATCATAGAATGCCTTGGGCTGGAAGGGACCTCTAAAGGTCATCTAGTCCAGCCTTCAAAATCATCAAGGCTGAAATCTTGCAGCTTAGTTTCTTTTTTTTTTTTTCCCCTGTAGTTACAGAAGTGCATTGAAATACTTTGGTTTATACCTCCCTTCGTGTGTCTCCAGTGTCATGCTGCATGGGTTGCAGTGGATTCAAACAGAGCTGAATTCAAATAGATGTATCATACACTATTTTCCTTGTTTAATTGACTTTAATTACTTCTTAATAGTACTGCTGTTCAAAAAAAAAATTATAAAAAAATTAAAAAGAAAATAATTCTTTCTCAATTGAGGGTGTTGGCTCTGCCTAGGGCTGCTTGGCCTTTTTCCACTGAAATGCCCTTTCAACAACCGCCACAAGCTTTTCCAAGCAAAACGAAATCTTTGTAAGAAACTCTTTTTCTCTGTCAATGTAAAATTTTGCCTCTCTCAACTCCCTTCCCTGATTTTAGGTTGGCTTTTCTTTCCACTTTTCCAGGATTGAACAGAAAATCATGGTGGATTCCAGTGGAATGTGGAACAATGCTAGGGAGAAGGCAGACCTTGGTGTTAGTGTGCATGAAAACACTTTGAGAATAATAATAATTCTTAATATAATGCTTGAATAATTTATTTTTTTTTCCATTTGAGGACTTCTGAC
Source organism: Megaceryle torquata (assembly GCA_024611175.1). NCBI lineage: Eukaryota > Metazoa > Chordata > Aves > Coraciiformes > Cerylidae > Megaceryle > Megaceryle torquata. The sequence continues at coordinate 15,264 of JANIJG010004817.1, read as the reverse complement.
AGTTGGTTCCATAAAAAAAATAAGCATGGTGTAATACCTAGCCCTCTGTAAAGTCAACAATGAAATTTGTACCCAGCAGAGAGGGGACGACTGTGTGATTCACACATACAAACCACGTTGGGTGTGCAGCACAAGCCCTTCAGCCCGTGCATGAGCAATACCTTTGTACCTGTTTCGCCTTGGGCACTTCCCCAAGGTTTGGGCACAAGATTATCAGTCTCGTGGGTCTGTATTGTAGGAGCAGCGAGAAATCCTTATCAGGGCAATGTCTGCTTTGCAGAGTGTTGTGAGCAAATATAGGATCTCGCCTTTCTCAGGTTTATGCAGGTAAAATAAAATTCATCTGACCACTGTGTCCATTTTTGTAAGGAGCCTCTGTCAGAGTAAAACAAAGTCTCTATAAAAGAGAGCTGATAGTAACTTGCATTTAAGACTGTAGGAGTCTGTCATTCATTCTGGGTTTAACAGCCCTTAACAACAGAGCTTTAGTACAATGAGGACTTCCAGGCACCAACCCCAATACTAAAAAAACACCAGCTATAATAACAACTTTGCCTTATGCTGTTTCAGTTGAAACTGTTGGGTATTTGCTGATCTGCTTTCCCAGAGCAATATTAAATGCTTTAGATGCTGCAGTCCTCCTCCAGTTCTGCCTTAATATTTCTGTCTTGTAGCAAATTACCCTCCAATACATGCCGCATGCAGAAGGTCCTGCTCTGGCTTTAAGGCTGGAATAGTTGAAGCACAATACTCAAATACTTAGGTGCATTTTTCATCTTCCTCAGAGAAGTTATTGCATTTTCTGGTTGGTATTGTTTTGTATTTAGTATAGTATCTGTATTACTCTTGTAGAGGTAAAAGGGAAAGTGCCTGTAAGTACACAAACAGAAAGATCCAAATCAAGAGGTTATTAAAATTAATTTAGGCTTGTTCCTCTCTGCTGTTATTTCAATTACTGTCTGATAACTGAAGCTGCTCCCTTTTAATTCTACATTGCAGATCTTTTTTCTTTTAAACACTTGTCTCAGTGGAAGTTTGACACTGTTTTTCCTTCTGGAGAAAGAAACCCCCAAGATGTATTTTCAACCTCCCAGCTCAGTCTTTCCCAGATATTTTGAATCAGGGACCACTGCCAAGATTCACATTTTTCCACAGATCACCGCACACCCTCATGCACACAGCAGAAAACCATTGCAGCAACACAGACACGGGGATGGACTCTGAAGTGGTTCTTATTGCCCTGGTCTTGTTGCCCTTATTGCAATCCATGAACCAACATGGGAATTGGTACTTGCCCCTGTAGCATCATCCAGGCCTGAGAAGGTCAGGCAGATTTTAAAGGATATAAAAATAAATTAAAAAATAATAAAAAAAATTACCACAACCAAAAAACCACAATGCTTCACTGCTTTGGGATAGTTACAATTATTTAATACCAAGTTCTGATTTTCCTGAATATATCAGAGTTTAGTCTTCCAACACAGCAGCCTTAGCAGCCTTCACATGGATACTGGGACATGCACCAGAATCTTCCCCTCTCTACAAAAAAGAAAATGGATCAGTGAGCAAAAGCCACAGTTTCTCTGCGGGGTCATGGTTCATCACATTAGACATGTGTCAGTCATCCCTGGATCCCACATCTCACAAGCCAGCACAAACACCCCCTTCCAGAAAACCCCTAATAGTATTGTTGATGCAGCCCTGCAGCTTTACCTGTTTAGCCTACTGGCTGTGTTCCCCTGGAAAAATATTTTCACCCGCAGGGAGTATTTTGTACAAGTTGTTTTCTCTGCCTTGTTTTTGTAACCCCCTGAAGCAGTGTCAGTAGTCAGAAGTCTACACAGAGATGAAGCCAAGGCTGGGGGGAAACCCATCTCCCTCTCAGGCCTGGGTGACACAGCACATGTACCTTGATACTGGGGTAGGTAGACACACACTGTGCCTGAACCAGAGGAAACAATCACCAGTAGCACTGGTTGCAGCCCATCTTTCCTGCCTGCTGTGCTCCCGCCAGAACAGCCCCTTCCTTGCAGCAGGCAATGCTGTAGGAGGGCCAGCAAATGCTGGTAGCACTAACTTGCCAGTTCCCAGCTCCCTAAAATGATCCTTCTCCCTCAGAAGCCAAAGGAAGATTCCCATTCCCCTATGAAGCGCTCCAAATTTCACAGAAACACTGAGAAAAACAAAGCAAAACAGCAAAAAAAAAAAAAAAAAAAACAAAAAACAACACACACACACAGAAAATTGTGATGACACAGAGTGCGAAAGCTGGAATCTCCCTTGCAGAAGGGTCAGCAATGCACTACCCTCTGACTGAGATGAACCAAAAGCAAAAATCAGCAAGGACTAATTAGTGTCCGTTCAGAATGGCTGAAACCACTTCTGGATGAGAAGCTTCTACCAGGGTAATAGAGACTTTTTCTAACAGCATCCACCAAGAGAGGACCCAGGATCCAAATCTGATTTTTCCATTCCTCACATTCACTGCCCGCAGGCAGTGCTACATTTTGCAGTGTGGACCCTGCTCCATTTTACATTCCTAAAGGGTCTTTTTATAAGTGTTCACATAAATACCCAGTCCTCCAAGTTACTGAGCCTTGCTGTCATAAGTGGGGATGGAAAGGACTTGTTGCCTGTGGTCACACTGTGATATCCCATGAGCTCAGGCCATTCTCCTCTAACAATATATAACCCATCACATTTTTTCCAGGTTGGCTTCCTGCCTAGGTTCCCACCCCCGCCCCCCCAAAACACCCAACAGCAAGGTCAGAAGAGCTCTCACACTGGCACAAGGGAGTTACAAGGCTGGGAGCGGAGCAGGACAAGGACAGGACAAGTTCAGTCATCTTCAGCTGCCATGAGATCACACCTGAGAAGCATTTGCTGCCAGGATCTGAGCAACTGCTGTCAAGCAGAGGAAGCGGGGTCCTATTTGTGCCACCAATGACCCAACTTCACAGGACAGAAATCACATGCTTGACCTTTCCTAACATCATGTGAAGCAAATGCTCCATATGACATGGCTCCAGCATTATCTACCCGGCACAGGTGCATGACTGCAATTAGAAATGACGGGCATTTCATACATAACAGCACCTTTCAACCCAGCTCAGCCCATCCAAAAACACTTGGAGGTTCAGTTACCATCTTCTTCCCACTCAACGTCGCCAGCATCTTGCCAGCTTAGGAAGCAACAAATAATTTCCCTGAAATCTTACAGCTATTAGCTGGAAATTAAACTGGAAGTTAGAACACCTCTCTGTGTGATGGTAGATCTTAAACCTGGCACTTAGTTTGTCCCCAGACTGTTTCTCACCCCCACCCCTAAATCAACTTCCGCAGAGAACAATGCTGCTCATTTGTGTCCACAACAGATTTATTCCCCCTTCCAGCAGCTCATGCCGCCTGTACCGTCAAGGGGCAGTAGCTGCTTGAAGCGAATGGTTCCTTCTGGTTTCTGGAAATAAAAGGCTGCCCTCCATAATCAGGGTATTGTTCTCCCTAAATGGACCCAGACTCTGCAAACACGCTCCTCTGCACAGCACTGGGAGGGCAACTGCGGGCGTGTGTATACGGACTTGCAGGGAATGTGTCTTGTTCTAAAAACCAGTAAATTATGTTAATTCATTTCCTCTGCCTAAACAGTGGTAAGTAATAAACCAGGAAAGGAGGAGGAAAAAGTAAACAAGAGTCAATTACAAAAAGGTGAGGGAGAGAGGTAACCAAATAACTCCACCAAATGCCTCCTTTGGGGAAGGACATTCGCGTTACAGCTCGGACAGGCTCCACACGGCCCACCCTCCCTCCTGCTTGAGGTAGAAATGTGACCATAACAATTTCTTTTTTTTTTTTTTTTAAATAAGGTTTCAGCCTGTTTTCACGAGTTAAGTCCTGGAAGCTGGAAAATGAGCCCCCACCGGTGCCCTGATCCACAGCAAGTACGTCCCTGGGGGCTTTGCTCTGCATGTGATGTGAGCATTCCGGTGACTGAAGCCAATACGAATAGTCAGAGCCTATTTGTAATTTTCTAACAGGAAAATAATTTCACTAAGCAAACTACCATGCTTTGACTCAAAACCCTGATTAGCACAGTTTGAAAACAGGGCAGCATACTGTTCTGGGAATTAACTTGCTTGACCTCTAGTCTATAATGGCACTCAAATAATCTGTGAGTCAGACGAAGTTGAAAAACTCTTGGAAGACCACACTGAAAGAATTTACTGGATTTATTGGATTTTCTCGGATAAAAGAAAAATAAGCCTCATACTCCACTTAGCTAGTCTGTGGTCTTCAGAAAGACAAGCTTTTTCTCCTGACACTATCTAGAAGAACACTGTCTATGCTGAGCAGCACTTCTTGGGCCTCTTTTTCTTTTCCCCCCCACGGGAACCTCTCAATAAACAATAATTATTATTATTACAAATAAGAATTATTATAAATATACGTTTATTGCTGTCACTACTTTCTGAGTAGCACCTTTGCTGTTTGATTCCTTGTGATCAGCAGTAAAACATGGGAAAAGGGACATCCCTTCTACAATCCTCAACCCAGTGGGAGTACTCAGAGGGAGAAGAGCCCCAGATTGAACTTCAGATTAAATATCCCGAGGTTACTTTACCAGTTGCAAAGAAGGATTAGTCTGGTGTTTCCAATGCCTTCCAATTAATCAGGCATACATCACTACCACAAAATTCTGGTTGAAATCCTCCAAAATCTCTGGCTTACCCCTGTTTAAGCAAGCAGGGAACCAGGAAAAGCATTCCAACTTAGTGATACAAGCAGGACCTCGTTCTGGTCTGGATAAAAGTGACCCATCCCTACCTTCTCCAGCCCCTGAGCAAAATGCTCTGGATAGCCTCTACCACTTCTTTGTGTCTCTTTGTATCCCAGAAACAACAGAGGTGTGCTCAAACCACTGGCAAACATTTGCAGATAACAAATCCAGCAATTAGAAAGCCACTGTCCGAAGCCAGTTCCCCTGCATATGTTAATATCTCCCTAATAGGTTTACGATTCCTTGTCAATCAAACCTGTCAAAGAAAAGTATACACCTGTCCTGGCCGTGATTAAGTTGAAAGCTCCACTCTCAATAAGCCTTAGCAAAATTAACCCCAACAACAGTGCATTTCTGATTGCTTGTGAATACCAGGAGGAGGAAAGATTCTCATCAGCCCTGATCTGTTAATCTAGTTTTATATTAACTGTTGCATATTGTGATGAACTCTTCCGTGGCTTTGTGCTACACTGTACAGAACTGAAACACAGCCTGGTCTTTGAGGCCCAAATTTCTGCTCTCTGGTAAGATTATAAATTTAAATCCTACTCCTAGCTACTCAGCCACAACTCACTGAACCTAAAGGGACTACTACCTTTGTAGTGGAGAGCAATATCCAACCCTGAGTTAAAATACAAAACAACTTACCAGAGCACAGAGACTGATCTCTAAATGCTGGAGAACCTGGCAACTCTTCTCCCTGTTTCCCACTTTAAACTGCCTAAAAATACATGAAAAACTTGCTAATGTTACTTGTCTGGCTAAGGAAATTCTGTGATTGCCACCAAAACGTTGTGTTAATCTGCAGAAGAACATGAAATATTTTGATGCACCCAGAAGGTGACAGAGATGGTTCATAGCATCCTCTTTCAGAAGGGTATCCACACTCTGAAGAAGTTTTAGCCACTGTTTTTACATCAAATGGTCAGTGCCAAACAAGTGTCTTTCCTTCCACAGAAAGCCTGCAGTATCTCTGGGAGATAGTCCACAATGTCCAGAGGTTTACCCTATTACTCATTAACCCTTCCATCCTTGACATGCAGTTCATACACCTGTAACTTGTCTGACACTTGTCATTGCTTAACCAGTGTTAACAGATCTGTTTAGGCAAAAACAACTGCTGAGCAAAACAGCTTCCTCAATTACTCCAAGTCATACAAATCTATTAGTCAAAGATGAAAAAGGAGGAAAGGAAACCTGTGCTCTAGCATCTGCAGCAGCCTAACTCCAGTAGTTTGGGTTGTTCAGCTTTGGGAGGCTGGTGGGGCTGAGTAACTGTCTCTTCTTCCTCTTTTGAGGTTCTTTTGGCCTCACTCCTATCTAGAAAAAAGAAGATTTGAGCCCACAGCTGCACCTCAAGAGTGGCAGTACACTAATCCAGACTAAATTTTCTCTTGGAGGTTGGCTAATGCTTACATTTCCCTCCACATCCTCCTCTAGCTTTTTTCCCCCCTCTCTTGTCCTAGGCAGAACTAGCAAGCTCACAATTGCCATGAAGAGCCTGCAGAATGCCAGTACCAAAGCCTTACAGTCATCAGTTGACTAGGCAAACCCAGCAAGGAGAATATGATTTTTAAAAAATGCCTACTGCACAAATTAAGTCCATATTTCTGCATTTGTCTGCTCTTCCTGTGTTTTTATCTAACATGCACAAATACTGATAGCTCCTAAAATATCCACTGAAGTCAACACCAACCAAGTGGCATCTAGGGTATGACACCTCTTGCATTACTCACTTCTCAATCACTTGACAGGATAGCCAAGATTGTGTAAATCTATCATGAAGTAAATTTACCAGACACAGGAGAAATGATTTTGGGTTCCATCAAGCTAGAAGCCACTCGTAGAGAGGCTGAGAATAGAGGTGCAGCAGTCCTGAGAAACATTAACCTGCTCTGAGAAGCCTCTGTTCCCAATTTACATTTTTCTTCCCTTACTGAAGCTCAGAATTAAGTTTGAACACTTAATGGGAGAAGTAGCCTGGAGTTATTGGCTGCATTTCTTCTGAAAATTGGAGTGGTTGGGATGAAATAAAAATGTCAGGTTATTCACAGCACTGCTGGATACTGTGTTTCTACTGAGATACAATGTGGAGACTGTGTAATCAGGGCAACCAACCAAACTCCATGCTGCCCACGTTTATTTGACTCGGAAAGGGGGAAATAAAAAAATTAGAAATGTGAATGGATTCAGCAGCAAACAGCAATATATTAACTTGTGAAATAACACTCAGGACAGTCTTCAGCCCCTCACACCCAGCAACACCACTGAATGGCTCCCTTTAACTGGGGATAAACCCCTCTGTGATGGCCTGAAGAGTTAAAGCAACAAATTTCCAAGTTTCTTTCAGCCCTGGTAGCACATACTCCAGCCACCAGCCAGAGCTCACAGCAGGCAGAAGCAAGGTGTTTCTAGAATTAAAAAAAAAAAATTACTCCAAGCTGTCTGGTTAAGCAGGCAAATGGCAAGATCCAAAATACCACACTTTGCCCACATCTCTTCTGCCGTCATGCATGAGGGATCCATACAGACCAGAGATCAATATCACAGATCATCTGTGTAAATCATCCTTCCGAGATGGATCCAAAGCCCATGGGAGTGAGTAGGAGTTAGGGCAGCAACATTCACAGGTTCTGAATCAGGTCCTAACCTGTTAAAGCTGGCAGGGGCTGCACTTGCATATCTCATACGACATCAGAGCAGCAGGATCAGAATATTCAAGCTTACTTTTGGAAATATTTTTCTTCTACCTTAGTACCATGGCTGCTATGAATGAGCATTAGACTCAATAGGTTTGGGACAGTGGTCTTTGCAACTTCTACATTCATGCTGGCTCTACTCTTAAAAAAAAAGTCTATGACAAATAATATTCCACCTTGGTGCAAAAGATTAGGACAGCTCAACACAGCTAAGTATGGAGGCATTATTATTAGAAAAAGCTCCAAGTCAAGGCTGATTACAGAGGACAAGAAAATTTTAATAGAAATCCACAGTAAAATGTTCAAAACAAGATCAAATGGATTTTAGCTTGAGCAGCCCACCAGAAAACACAGAAAGAGGTCAGAGGAAAGACAAATTCCCTGTAACAAGACAAAAGGAAGAGGTTAATGAAAGAAAGGGGAGAAAGGAGCATTCCCACTGACTCCGGTAATGCCAGGATATATTTACACAGATCCTTCAAGCAGCATGATTTTACAAGTCACTGCAGACACGAGTTTCACATCTTTGGAAAATCAGAAAGCTGCACTGGTTCTACTCCCACTGAATCAATAAAGCTATGACTAAATGTTGTTGGGTTGGTTTGGTTTTTTTTTTTAATTCAAACTAGGTACAAGACCACCTCTGTATTATTATTTTCCCCTTTCAGTGGAAATTTTTCTCTCTTCCAATAAACAATCCAAAAAACGCACAGCCAGGCAGTGACCGTCTCCACGGTATTCACAGTATTCCATAACATGTATTCTGCACCCAGGTGTACCAGCACCACTCATGGCAAGAAAGTTGTTTGAAAAGGAATTATCAGACAGTCACTGGAAAAGATCAGTTCTATTGGTCAATTCATGCCAGATGACAAAATTTATCTTTAGTTAATAAATTAGTACCAATGGCCCCAAAGCTTGAAAAGATGGTTCCTACTTGCTAGCAAGTCTCATTTTTTCTTTTTTTGTTTTTGAATGACTTTTCTTTCCTGAAAGAATCATCTTCCTGTCATTTCTCAAGCACCACCTCATGGCACATGAAAGTTTCTTCTGTGGCAAAGAGTCAGACTTTGGAGGGTAGCCTTTGCTCTGTGCAAGTTCATCACAGAAAAATTGTATTTTAATTTGCTGCTTGCGTCTTCTAATGAAGGTCGATGAAACATATGGCTTTGGAAAACAAAGTTATAAAAACTAAGGAAAATCTAAATATATTTGAGCAATTTGCTCAGTTTTGTAATATTCCTAATAAAAAAAAAATATATAAAATCAACCCTAATTTTCCAGTATGACACACACTGTATTTTATGTTTAAACTCGGCCGCAATTTAAAGCGGCCGACAGCCTCAGAAGAAGGGAGGAACCGGAGTTTAAAAAAATAACCAGGATTTTCTTAGCTCGTCATGTTGACTCTAGGTACAAGTCATGCTGACAGATTATTCATGAGCATGTTCCCCAAGAGCACAATCAAAAAAAAAAAGCCCCAAACTTAACTAGAAGATGTGCAGTGACTTACATAAAATCTGGATCAAGCTGCTAGATCTGAACATGCGTCTCTTTCACAAGTGAGAAATTACCTAATCATTATTGCACGGTAACAATCATTCAACAAGAATAAAGGTGTAAAACAGAAGCCAACAACTCTCTCTCATTTTATTACCATTTATCTTTTCCACGTTTACTACTGTTCACTCTTATAAACCCCAAAGTTACAGAATGGTACATATGTTCACCGGAATGAAGAACTCGCGACCCAAGAAATAATTAAAAAAAAAAAAAAAGCCACAATGTTCCTAGCATCCTATTCTCTTTTCTCCAATATTCAGAGAAACAAAGATGACACCTCATTATCTCTGCACAAAAACGTTGACTTTTGAGGTGGCCCCATCGGCAAATTCCCTGTAAATCAGGCATCAACCAGGTTTGCAAGCTAAATGTCGCACAGAGAAGTGCCAGAGTAGAAAGCAATTAAGGTCCCGTTCTTCCCCTCCCTACGCAATGCACCAAAATGAAATCAACATTGAAACTAATTAGTTTCCAGCAGAATATCAGTTTACTCTCTAACAGGAGGGTCGTTCCTGCTCTTACCAAAAACTTCTAAACATACCACATGAAATCTTGTTTAAGCCACGGGACCAAGACAAGCACATCCCAATGTTACCATATACGGTCACCAATGAGAATACGATGGCAACTTGACAGATTTGGAACAAATATTGCGTGGTGTGTCACTGAGATAACATAGGCAGGAAAATATCAGATTGTATTACCTGCATCCAACCGGAGGTGTGGACTGGTAGGAGCTACATTGCTGCAGGACATAGTCACTAAAGGTTAGTGACCCAAGATGGCAATCGTCCCCACAGAGGAGGGCCAGGGCAGGATGTTGAGGACTTTTATGCCCAGTAAAGGGCTGCTTGGAGAGAACAGGTTTGGAGTGACATGAGGGACGAGCCACCAGACCTGCATTATTATCCCAGGTTCAGGGCTGACACTATTCAGTGCAGCTGGCAACAGGGCTGAAGCTGCCATCCTACATCTTGGCTGTCAGACGGAAGGCACAGCTCCTCTTAGAAAACCACAGAACACAGGTTTTGCTCTCAAAAAGTGGATTTTGTGCACACAGAAGAACTTGTTTTCACCCACCAGGGAAAGAAGGGACTTGGATATTTATCAAAATAGCTCCTGAGGAAGACCTTTTTGGTACAGGCTCCCTCCAGGAGATACTTAGCCTGGAATATGATTGGTTGCTGACAGAGTTATTCCAGATTAAGTTTTTTGGAAGGGTTATTCCAGTGCAATTGCAGGTGTAGGCAAGCCCCTAGCCAAAATCTTTGAATTTTGGCCCCAAAAGCATTGATTCAAACTTAGCCAGAGCTACCTCATCCTTCATCCCTCCAGATACAGCAAGTTCTCCACCTGGACTTTTAAAAACAGACCTGCTCTCTGCTGTGCGTGGATACTTTGAATGTATTGCCTCTTTCTTAAAACTTTATCTTGGTTTGCTACAATAACCCCTTTTTTCAGTGTTTTATACATCAGCGATGTGACACATAGGGTCACAAGAAGTCAGTAGACACAGCTCTGAATCTGGAAAAGCGACCCTGTTTGCTGAGGGAGAAAAGTTGCCGCATTAGCCCAGTCATCCTCACAGGGCCCTTTGCCTTAAAAGGCATCACCTAAATAAAGATATAAAAATAATACAACGTAACATTTAATGCAAGATTGCAGCTGAGCACTCAACTGTCAGGAAATATCAAAGCCAGAGCGCATGGGCAACTTAACTCTGCCCCCTTGTGCAAATGCACTATGGCACAGTCCTTCCCAGAACACGGGCACACAACCAGCCGGCTCCAAATTAACATCCTAATTCCAGCATAAACTACTTTTGCCTAATCTGAGTAGAAGAGGAGGACCAGCACTTTCACGGAAAGCCTCGTCAGCCACCTTCCTCACTTGATTGCCAGCCAGTGAGTACCTATTTTAACTTCTGACACCTCAGATTAGGAGGCATTGGCACGCTTTGGGCCACACACGTGTAATCTGCAATCAGGATACAGATATTAAATGCTGTTTGGCCAAAACAAAGAGCCCTTCTTCCTCCGGAGTAAAGCCTTGCGACCTCAGACTGAGATTCAGCCAAAGGATAGTCTATAAAACCTGAGCAACTGAAACAGGCAACATTTGCACATCTCCAGCGCGTGAACCCACCATGTGATGTATTTGGAAAAAAAAAAATAAAATCTGCAGGCACTTTAACAACTGGGCACATTTTTCCAAGAATATGAAATTATCCCAATGTAAACGTCTAATAATCAGGGATATCTGACAACACAAAATAAGGCTGCAGCATGCCGGAGAGTGTCTCACCTCCGTTCACTTACAAGTCTGGCCTTTCATTTACATCCTCCACTATCAAGAAAACTCTTAACCTCAAGAGTTGCAAAGCAATTGTTAAATGTTAGGGGGTTGTCTTTTTTTTTTTTTTTTTTTTTTTTTTTACAGCAATAACACCTCTATCTTATTCACTTCCCTTTCTTGCTATCAGCACATGAATGAATGACATTTTTCATGTGTTTGGCCTTGGTTTTTAAACTCTTTCTATGTGATTTTAAATAGCCACGGCCATCTCTCCATCCACTTGCAGGGTGGATTTTTCCAGCTCCAAAAAGAGTTCAAATAACCCAATTATCAATATGATCCTATCAAAGTTATATTAAAAAGATCTTTCCATAGGAAAAACTATGATGTCCTAAAATTACCACTGTGAATTTTCTGCCGCTTCTTCACATGACAGCAGCCCGCAGGACTTTATTTTCCAGGGGCAATAAAACAGTATGAGCAAGACAAGTGCAAACCAAATTTAAACGGGGTCAGCCAGTAAAGCCAACAATACCCAGCTCACAACAGAGACAAAAATCTTTTTATCTTCTCCTGTCCACTTCAGATCTTTTCCAGAACTCCACCAACTTCTCAGGTCCATTGCAATAATACATATCCATGAGGTCATCTTAATTCATACACTGCTGACCATTGCTTACAACTTAAACTGAGTCTCCATTGTAAACTTTGCCTGGAATTCAGACTCGCAGGACTTACAGCCTATATACTGTTTTCTTTTTCATTCAGCTTCCAGCCAAATCATTTTATAGTGCTTTTGCCTCCATAAAATATTTGCTTGGGAGCCAATGCCAGTAAGATTTAAAAAAAAAAAAAAGGCAACACACTAACCAAACTTTGGGTTTTTAGAGTAACGCTCCCCCTCTCCTTTCACACCCTCACCCCCAAGGTTTATTTTTGGCAAGTTACAGCCCAAGCAAAAGACAAGTTTAAACCTTTTAATTCGCAGCTCCATGGCACTGGGTGATTTAAAGGTCTTTCAACAATTCATGCAACTCAGATACTGTTGGGAATTGCAGCTGGAGCAATCTGCATCCTAAAGCCATACCCCCATTCTCCTGGAACAAAGCAGCCCCTCCTTTGTGACCAGAGCTGGGGGAGCTGAAAGCGTGGGTTTTCATTCAGGCTTTCCAAGGACAGCACCCACCAAGGTACGACACAGGCGAGAGCAGTGGAAAAGCCACCACTCCTTCCACTCTGACACCAAAGTGTTGCTTAAAGAACCCTCCCATGAAGAAACTTTTTTTCCCCCCCACCTCCCCACCCCACCCCCCATCACACCCAGGTCAATGTATTTCAATTTGTCTCTGGTCAGATAACCCGTTTATTGAAATCTGATCGACTGACTGTTGGAGCCCCAGTGTTAAAATACGCTCTCGCTGTGGGGAACTGTCATTTGTCTGTCACCGAGGAAGTTAATGGATGTGTTTGTTTAGTTTGCTAGTGGGAATATACAGGGCAGAGGCTGGAGGGATTACAGGAGGGGAGAGGTATTTCTGATCCACAAAGGAATGCAGTTGCTTTTCTTTAAAATTGTCTGTGTATTTTTACACATGCACAAGAAAAGCCCCTGGAAGTCCACCTGTGCCTAAGAGACCTCAACAAACCCAGAGCGACCACGCTCCACCCAAAACACTGGCCCCAAAACACGCAGGTAAAGAAGCACCACACACGGGCACGAGCCTGCACCCCTGTGCCGAGAAGCAACGTGCCAGGGACGAGTCTGAACCGACAGCAACTCCCTTATGGGGTCCCTCTGAGGGCACCGTGGGTGTTTTTTGGAGCAGGAGCCCAGCGTAGCAGAGGGAAGGGTTCGAGTCAGAGTGTTTGCAGCAAGCATGGTCTCCTTACCTCTCGCCGAGTCCGAAAATGCAATTATCCCTGCGATAAGGAGCACAAGCTGCAATTCCATTTTGAAAACCAGTTCCCGTCCTATCGTCCTCTCAGACCTGGAGGCAGGAAAAAGGAAAGCAAAATAATTGCTGGGGGGGGACCACAACAAACAACTCACAACTTCACCGAGTTTTAAAACCTATTGCAAAAACGTAAGAGCAGAAACAGCAAATGAAAGAGCAACGTACTTGTAATTCATTCCTTGGTGCTCAACAAGTAAAACTTTGCCCTCCTCACTGCTTTAGTCTGATATAAATCAAGAACCCACTGAGGCCAGTGAGCTCCTCTAAGTTTATAGTTAATGCATAATTCTTTGGTATCTTGTACAGAACCAGTCTGGAAGGCAAACAAAACACTAGCAAGTGGCCATAAAACAAGATTTCAGGTTAACAATTTGTGGAGGAGCTTGGGGAAGGGAGAGGAGGAATGTTAACTCTCCCATCAGCAGCCCAGAGAACTTTGTGTTGCTGCTTCATTGCCCCTCAGACAGGCTCCGCTCTGGGTACGCGCCTTCCTCCACTCCGCAACTTCTCTCAATAGCAACGACTTCTCCTTTCCTCCCCCCCACCGTGCCCGGTAAACCCCACTTGTTTCAGTGTGCTCCAGAGGTGCGTCCCAAAGCAAAACCGCACTTAATTATCCAGATTCTTGAAGATGCCTCCGCTGTGGTACGCAAACCCGGGGTAGATCAGGTTTACATTAATTACCCCGTTCTCCTCCTAAAACTCTCACTCTCTAAACACTGTCTGAATTCCTCACCCTTGTAAACTCCCCGGTTTAAACACTCCGTGCCCCCAGGACACGCAACAACCCGTGTACAGCATCTAGCAAAGCAAATACGGACGCTTTGCCATTAGCTACCCAATTTGCAGCGGGGAGCCGGTACGGAGGGAGGGAAGGGGGGGGTGTGGGGAGGGAGCGGGGACGCCGGGGGTTGTGGGCGGCCGGCGGGGCCGGCTGGGCGGAGGGGGCTTCCCCCGGGGCAGGACCCTGGGGCCCGCGGGGCGCAGCGCGGCTCAGCCCCGCCGCAGCCGGTATCGGGGAATATTCGCAACGGGTAGTTCGGGTCGGAGAAAGAAGGCTGGTAGCAGGGGCGGGGAGGGGGGGGGGGACACCCGGCGCGATGCCCCCAGGTGCTGCACCCCGCTTCGGGGCCACCCCAGCGCCTCCCAGCGGTCGCGTTACTGCATCCCCGACCC
>JANIJG010004816.1:34231-59122 GCA_024611175.1 Megaceryle torquata | reverse complement strand
CAGCTTCTATCTCTGCTTGTTCATCCTCTCTTCCCAACAACTGGTAATGGAACTAACCCTCATGTTCAGCACTGGGGCCAGGATTTTATATCGACAGATCTATTCCATCTATCCATCCAAGTCAGTGTACTTTATATCATGTGAGAGAGGCATATCAGGATAACACTGCTATTTTTTTTGCTTCCTTCATTTCACTGGTGCTATGGTATCTGCATTTTTGCCTAAGCATCATGAAAAGTCAGGATTAATCTGGACATTATAAAGAAAAAAATAACATGAATAATTGTAAATAAACTCTAAAGCACTCAAAGTGATGCTGCTTAATATTACCTATGTGAAGACCAACATCTGTGCCAGGAAGAATGTCTAATCTTAAGCTCATTATCAGAATTTATCTTTATCTAAGGAGCTGCTATTACACCCTTGTATAGTAAAACCAACATTCCCCTACAACCGAAAAAGTGAATATCAATTCCTATAAACAGGCAATTTACTAAAATATTAACCCAAGATTTGCAGCATTTCTGGATCAGAAGAGTTTTGGATTTTCTGGGTGACTGTCAGAAACACAATTCCTCGTTTCTACATCACTGCTCTTCAGTTAATTTCAGCAGGGGCATTTACAGAGCAGTAGCCTGCTATTAGGGCATCTGGTCCAGAGGATGGTCCCAATCTTATGTCTAAATCCCCTAAACTAACATGTCCCTCTGAAGGGGGTACACCCATCCTACAGGACCAAATTCATATTTATGGATAAGCATCTAGATATTTAAAGGGTCTGGATACAAGGAAAACTACTTAATTAAGATTTAAATCTAAGCAGTTATACAGTTACCAAGACTCCGAAACTGTCAGACAATTGCAAATTAGTTTTAAAACAAAAATAAATAAAAAAATCAATCATCATGTAGTGGGCCTGACAGAATCTATTTATGTTAGCTTTTTTCTGATTTACAGCATATGGTATAAACGATTCCGGTTCATGTTATTCTATTAAATGTTAAGTGGATTGTTAACATTTATGTCATAATATGCTGTAGTGTATTTCTCTTTGAAACACAAGACCAGTTTACTCTGATGTAAGCTAATGCACATGCCTGAAAAATCCATTAACTGCAAATAAGTATAGAACTCTGTTTAGGACATTCCCTTGGCATTTATTACAGTTTTCATTGCCTTTTTTTCCCCCATTTATTTTAATTGATAGCATTTGCCCATTATTGATAAAGATGCTGACTTCAAAGTCCTAGAGAGTTAAATTACTTGGTTATTGCAGATTTCCTTCTGCCTGTTATCCTAAGAGCGTGTGTTAACTTTTACTGATTAGTGAGACTAAAATGGTCTACTCAAATGGCACAGGGAGCTTGGATTCTCCCATTTATCATGTCCTAAGTGTCCTCAGCTTGTGATATATATAATTAAATCTTACCAAAGTTTTACGTAACTTTGTACTCTTTGAAGACCTACTTGGAGGAATTACTTGGGCTAAGACTCTAGAAGAGAGGGGGACCCAAGAGAGCTGGTTAATATTCAAACATCACTTCCTCCAAGCTCAAAACAGGTGCATTCCTTTGAGTAAAAAGTCACGTAGAGGAGAGGAAAGCAGCATGGAAACAAATGGAATGGAACAAAGAAGTTCAGTGTATGTGGAAAAAGGGACTGGTCTCTTGGGAGAATTAAATGAATGTCATCAGGGTATGTAGGGATGCAATAAGGAAGGCCAGGGCCCTCTTTGAATTAAGTATGGCAAAGGAAGTAAAAGAGAACAAGAAGGGCTTCTTCAAATATACCAGTGATAAAAGGAAGAATAGCAAAAACATGGGCCTACTGCTAAATGAGGTGGGAAGCCCTGGTGACAGAGGATGCAGAGAAGGTAGAGTTACTGAACGCCTTCTTTTCTTCACTCTTCACTACTAAAAATGGCGTTCAGAGATTCCTGACCCTGGAAGTAAGAGGGAAAGCCTGGAAGGAAGAAGACTCTTCACTGGTCAATGAGGATTGAGTCAGAAATCACTTGAATAAACTGAACACACAAAAATCCATATCTCTTAAGCTTATGCCATAGGAAGAGGCATGCTGAAACGGATCAGAGATTCATCCAAGCTCATCACTTTGTCTCTCTTAGTGATGAGTAATAGATGTTCAGAAGAGCATACAAGAAATGGCATGTATCAAAAGATTCTTCTGTGCATATTCTTCTGGATGTATATAGATATAGGGACCTCTGAGACAAGGTGACATGAAGTTGCTGCATTTAATAGGCCCCAGTGGACATACCATCTGTGATCTTTTGAACCCATGTAGGTGTTAGACCTCTGCAATATTCCATGGTATGAGTTCCACTATAATATTATCTGTTGTATGAAAAAGTGCATCCTTTCATTGCAAGTCTGATGCTTTCTACTTCTTATACCAGCAGATCAGAAACCAAATCTCAAGCAAAAACACAAGAAAACTTAAGACAAAGCAGATCAAAAGGGAAAAGGAACAAGCAGCGCAGGTAACAACTTCCAAGCTGTAAAGTAGACAAAGAGATTACATTATGTCACCCTGCAATTTTTATGATTGATATAACCAGGTTATGCATTCCAGAAAACATGCTGCATGCAGCTCAAGAACTGAAATAAGCCATAGCTCTGAGGAAGAGTGGGCCAAAGTGACTTTTTTTTAATTCAGCAGAATCAGAGTGACAGAGTTCAAATCTGGATGTGCTTTATTAGTGCATGAGGTAAACACATGAGCCAGTAAGGGTTCCTGGGTGAAGTCAGCATAAATGCAAGGCATGCCTTCCCACGGAGCACGCTTTTTTGTAAGAGCAGTAAAACAACAAACAGAGCTGAAAGAAATAACAAGAAATAAAATACTTTGTGTTCCTATCTATCATGAATGTTTATCTAGTAAATATATAGTTCAAGTGCCTGAACTATCCAGACTGATTTAATTTAAAAAAAAAAATCTTCTCTGCAGACCATATTCCAAGCAAGACAGGTTTTATTATAATACATGACGCATCACTTCCCTGGCTACACAGCAGAGCTTTCAAATGGAGCTTTGAAGGCTGTGTGTTTTACTGAGAGGAATAGCCCACTTTCCTTGCCTGGTCAGTGGAGTTCACATCATGAAACAAACAGGAGCTCCTGTCCTTAACACAATGCTTTATTATTTCTTTCTGTGGATATCTAGTCACTCTGGAAAATGTCCACTATCAAAAAAACCTATCTTAGGATTTGACATTAGGAAAAACTTCTTCACTGAAAGGGTTACTAAGCAGTGGAAGAGGCTGTTGAGGGAGGTGATGGAGTTACCATCCCTGGAAGTGTTTAAATGACATATGGGTTGGTACTTAGGGACACGGTTTAATGATGGGATTGGCAGCATTAGATTAATGGTTGGACTCAATGATGTTGAAGGTTTTTTCCAACCAAAATGATTCTATGAAAAAAATAAATCTTAATTCTAGCCATTTTCACTTCAGTTCACAGTCAATATGTGACTGTCTCTTATACCTTTAAACAGTAGCTGGTGGCATTTCAGCAATTACTGGCTGTCAGTCCATGCCTGCCTATTGGCCCTTGCTTACAGTTTTACTTTGAAGTGAGACAGGTGGATTAAAATGACTATCAAACAGAAATCAAACATTTTGAACTATTTTAGTAATTCACTTGTTCAGTGAAGTCACTGTCATCCCAAGGGTGTAAACAATATTTTGTTGGGTTTTTTTTTAATTGAAAGCATATCATTTTTCCCTCTAGCCTGGAGAATATGATCACTGATACTAAATGTAATTTAGCACAAGATTGATAGAAGTAGGCAGCACCTATTCTATGTTTAACTATTTTCCTTCTGGTTTGACAATGTACCTTTGGATATTATCTAGTTAACCAGATGACTTGAAAAACAAAATAATGTCAAAAAATGTTTTACTAAATTTCACATAGTATAAAGGATTATGAAAATATTTGAAGAAATACTTCCCACTTACACCAAAACTGTTTAGTTAGATGATTAAATAAAAATTACATTTGCGTCTATTTTCAGTGCTCTTAAAAACTTCACTATTTTCCCATTCAAATGGGAAAATACAGCCTTCATAATAACCCTGTGAATTGCTTACCTAGAATGCTAATGTTTTATATGTTCTGCATTTTTATAGGCTGCTTTAGCTCTGTGTTACTGTAACATTCAGTGCAGTCAGGTCTGCCATGGATCTGTTAAATTATTTCAAGTCTGTAAGGATTAAGAATGTCTTGGATTAATGTTCTGCTGATACTTAACCTTAAAGGCTATGTTTCTGAGAAAAACACCAATATCCTCCCTTAATACGTGCTGCTGGTTTTAGTGACACAACAAAACAACTGAAGATAGAACAACAGACAAAACCTGCAGGTTTCATGTCTGACTTTTCTTCAGCTCTGATTTCACCCACTCAAGTCTACCATCAGCATTATTTTTTCATTTAATGAGGCCAAACAATAATCATTTTTTTTCTACTGACTTGCAAAAAAAAAGCATATTGTTTGTTTACTGTATATTATTGGTTATTTAAATTTTTGTGTAGCTAAAAAAATCCATACAAATTTGTTGCTTCTGGTTACATCAGTTTTTCAAAGTTATACTTACTATTTTCTTCAGGGTTCATAATATTTTCTATTAAGAAAATGAAAATGAAAGCATCGTGTTTCATCACTGTAATCTCCAGATCAAAAGGCAGGCCAGATGTATTTTAATTTATTCACTTCTCTATTAGATTAAAAGACAACATTTTACTTTGAAATGCTAAAAGTTATGAAATAAAATGAAGACCAAAATCATTATAATCATAACTCCAGATATCTGAAGATCAGTCATGAACCATCTGAAATTCCTGGTTGAAACCATGGGATTTCTCTGTAACCTAGTTTAGTGCAATTGTAAAACTAGCCTTTTCCTGATGCAGTCCTACCTTAATGGTTTTATTAATGCTAAGAGTCCACATATGCAAAATTAAGCAACTCTATTGGAAATGATTCTCCACTCAACCTTATAATGCTTCTGAAAATAAAAGCCTTCAATTTTATGAGTTTCTGGAAGACAAAATCCTATATCATAACCCTTACCCAGGTTAAGACTACAAAGGCATCAAGAAACATCCACCTGCATTCAGTTCAGGCACATACCTCCACACAGGCCTTTATTTGCAGTGCTTCAGACCCCCACACTTAATTAGTCTTGATCATTCCTAAAGCCATTCCCAGAAGGCCCAAGATACCAGATTAACTTGCAAACCCTGGTAGAAATCTGCACCCAGTAAGCACTATAGTCCTTAATTTTAACGCTGACATTTAACTGCACTCCAGGAAGCCTATGAAAGCTACAGGCTCCTGATTTCTTTGAGCAATCCTAGCAGACTTACATATTAATATAGCAATTAGTGAGAAAAAAAAAATGTTTACAGATACCACTCATCCAGTAGGAAAAAAAAAAAAAAAAGTAGAGCTGCAGGAACTATTTGCCTGATGGACTGGGATCTTGATGTTACAAGCCCTGGCTAGATTTCTACATGCAGAACTAGCACTCTGGACTTGAGTATTTTCCTAGTACCCCCATGACCAAAACCAAAACTGCATTCACATTTTAAGAGAAGAAAGGATTTTTTTTCATGTTCACACATGAAAGTTTAAGGAACTTCTGAAGCTGAAGAGCAGACAAACTGCCATGGATATACAGGCTTAGTCTCTTAAGACAGTCATGGAAGCAATACTATTGTGTTTAATCAGCATTTGGTCTAGTTGCTGAATGTAGTTGTTAGTAGATGCTATAAAACCTACAAATACAGCTAGCATGGAGGCTACGGATAAATAAGCCATATCTCCATAGCACCACACTTGCTACCACCATGCTAGATAATGTTCCAATACATGAATTTCTATTCCAAGTTTGGAAATCTGTGACTGCTTCCCAAAGGAAAATTGTCTTGTTTTAAGATTAAGAAAAACTGTGGTTACCTGCAAGCCTCAGCTGCTGTGGAAACCAAACACAGGCAAAGAAGGGAACATTTGTGCTTAGACAAGTGCTGTGCAGGCAAAAACCCCTGAGAGAGCAGAAATTCAGTGAAAAACTTGTGAAGGTTCCCTTATTATTTAAATAATTTACAGACTGGTACTGATCAGAGAAGAGGTCTACAGCTTTGACATGTCAGTTATCTATTTCATTTCTGAATTGGTATAAAATTTTGAAGCCTGAGAAAAGGGATACAATTTCAGGAATGACAAAGCTAAAGAATGGATAATTTCAGGAATGATCCCTGTTGAACAAATTATTTTCAGTAGTTATTGTATCTTTATATTTCATCAGCTGATATAATCTAAAATAGGTAAAGTGATACAGTCTCTGTTTCTACTAGCCTGAGTTTACCAGTAATATTAAACTGCAGCTCCATAAACCTCTAAAATCAGGTAATTTAGCAGCGATATTTCTCTCCAGTCAGAAGTATTGAGCCCTGTGTTTCTGCAAGGTTCCATTAAAAAGTATTGGATTTCATCAGACTTCAGTAAGAACTGCAGAAGCAGAGCCTCGCCAGAGGTATGGCTGCTCTCCAGCCATGTGGGCTGAGCTGCCCAGCTCTGGGGTTCCCTAAACTCACATTCAGCTGCCATGTCAATCTCCTGTCACTGGTGACCTATGATTTGTTTTTTTAATCCATTAGCCTAACCAAACACCATCAAAACCAGATCTCCCCAACTGTCTGGAGTTCTCTTAATTCTTCCTTTTCCTCTTCACATATATGCTTTTCCTTTAAGACCATATGGAAAGTAACATTAAAAAGGGTGGAGTTTTTATGTTTTAGAAGAGACCAGGATCCGTAAAAAGAGAAATACATTTCCCCGTGCTTTATTATACTCCTTTAATTTTCACTAGTTCAATATCACTTTGGTATTTCTGAATTGCCAAAAACTAAGATATTTGCTAAGTAAGAGAATAATGGAGATTATTATTAAAGATTACAGGGCTACTCTGTTAACTGTGTTTTCTTACCTCAAAAAGATGTCATGCATATCTTCTCCCAGTTTTATAAAATAAGGTGGTTAGAACTACTTGGATTCCAGAGGAGGGAGAGACTGAGAACTGAAATGCAGAGAAGTAGCCCACACTTTGCACTGACATCTGTTCATAATTATGATTTTAAGCTGGCAATGACTGTTGAGGAATCAGAGCAGGATTCCCTTGCAGGAGTTGGTTGTACCCAGTTCACATGTGATCACAGCAGGCCAGAGAAGAACTTTTTTTTTTAATTCCAGGCATTGAACCCAAAGAAGGGTTGAAAAAGTAGTTTCAATTCTGTTGTTAATAAATCCATACTTGTAAGATGGATTCAAGCCTCACTATAAGGACACAAATCACATAGAAATGTGGAGAGAAGGTCGAAATAAATTCTGTGCTGAGAGAATTTAGATATTCATTGGCAAATTAGAGCAAGAGATTTTCTCTTGAGTACTATGCATAGCTGTTGCTGCTGTACTGGACAGAGTGCAGCAGAGGAAGGGCGACCAAGACAGGCAGGAGTCTGGGGCCCATGGGGCACCAGGAGAGGCTGCAGGAGTTGGGCTTCCCTTGCTTGCAGGAGGGAGGGAAGGCTAAGCAGGGAGTCTGGTGGACTCTTTCATTACCTCATGGGTGGTTGAAAACAACACCCAGACAGACTCTTTCAGACATGCACAGCCAAGGCAGGAGGCAGCAGTCACAAGCTGCAGGAAGGGAAATGGCAACTGGAAAGACCAAAAAAAAAAAATCTTCCCAGTGAGCAAGATCAGACAGGAAAATGAGCTTCCCAGAGAGGCTGTGGGATCTCCAGCCTGGGCACATTCAGGACTTGACTGGCCAAGGTCCTCAACAACTTGATCAAACACTAGAATTAACAGGGGTTGGATGTCCCGAGGTCCTAGCCAACCTAAGTTATTCTGTAGCTCTGTGGTACAGAAGTAGTATGTACTACATTCTTCTAGGATATTTGGAAGCCTTTTCTAAAAGTTGCCATTAATACAAAGTGAAGTAGCTCCAAAAAGAGAGACAGTGTATTTTTTTGTACTGGTTTTTCTTCTGGGAGCTAAGGTTCATGCTGGGCCTCGCTCCTGCTTAAACTGCTGTGTCTGTTCACTAGAACCACCTGCACTTTTCCCAAGCACAACTCTAAGGCAGCGAGTTTCAAATAGGAAAATCCAGGCACACACTACTATTGCACTTCCACCTGGAAATAATTAAAAGCTCAAGAGTATTTTAATAGGATTGTGCATTTTTTAGGTCCTTGGAGACACAGCCTTAATTAGTCTGATCTTCTGCAGGCATTTTTAGTTAAAGCAAATTGAGCAATAGCATCAATTTAGCTTGCAGTTCACACTAAGATTTTTATATAGTTTCAGCAGATACAAAACTCAGCCCACAAATTTATCCATACAGTCAGCACAATCTGCTGGCAAAAGTCCAGGTTTGTTAAACTGCTTCCACTTCAGTTACATGAGAAATATTTAAAAAAAAAACCAAACAAACCAACAAACCAATGAAGAGACCAAACAAAACTGTGCTAAACTTAAAGTCAGTTCATAGAATGGAATGAAATGCTATTTTAAATACCCTGAAGCTAGGTCTAAGCAATCGTATATATTTAGATGCCTGACCACAGCACTGCACAGAGATATTAGGAATCATCTCAACCACAGCTGAAGTAGCACAGTTTGCATCTGGGAACAATTTGCCACACATAGCACCTCCTCAGCATTTTATATATCAAATGTGTTAACTACAGCAAGTTATCACATGCTGCAACCATAGCATGTCACAAAATGTCCAGGGTACTGCTGCCCTTTCAGACCATCTCGGATTTCCTAATTACTACTCCAAGACAACCTCAGAAATGTAAATCACCATGTGATCTAAAGAGTTAAAACCAAACAAAAATCTTTTAGCAATGCTTGCTCACCTGCTGGGAGGGTGTGGACATAAAATTTTGTCTTGGCTTTAAATCAGTTTAATCAGGAATGTATAAGTAAAATAATCCATGCAGTGCCACAAGAGCATGGAACACACAATCTACAGTCAATCCACAACTGTTCACAAAAAGTGGGTTAAATGTTGGATTGAGAAGAGAAGGTTCTTCATGTCTCAACTATTCTTGTCCTATCTCCAAACAGAAGGTGTAAGCAGAGGATTAGTACAATAAAAATATAGTGAAAACAAAGTAAATCCGTGTCCTTGCAATAAGGAAAGCTAATTCTTTTGGACACAGTACTAGACTGGCACTGCCATACTGTTGCTATTTCTAAAAATAAAATTTAGCCACCCCTAGCTTTGGTATAACTTAGAAGCAACCCACCAAGCAGGTGTTTGCATTATTTTCTTAAACTCTCTTAAGTCCTTTACATGATAAATGTTCATGCATAAATTAGTATTAAGGTGATTCACATGCAAAAAAACCTTCCCAGGCCAAATATAAGGTAAGAACCTCACCTTTTTTTTTTTTTATGGTTGCTACACTAACAAGTATCCAGGGACATACTTCCTGGCTGATACAAGACATATTTTCCATGCTGTAGAGTTTAGCACATGTGGTGATTTGACCTTGGCTGGATGCCAGGTGACCACCAAGCTGCTCTATCACTCCCCTCCTCAGCAGGATGGTGAGGGAGAAAATAAGATGGAAAAAAACTCATGGACAAGATAAAGGCAATTTAATAAAGCAAAAGCAGGGGCCACAAATGGAAGCAAAGGAAAACAAAAAATATATTCTCTACTTCCCATCAGCACATGATGTCCAGTCTCTTCCTGGGAAGTATGGCTGCAGTACATATAGTGGTTTCTCTGGAAGACATAATGACTAATGACCTTCCCTGCCTTCTTACTCTTAGATTTTATTGATGAGCAGACATCATATGGCATGGAATATCCCTTTGGTCATTTTTGGTCAGATGTCCTGGCTATGTCTCCTCCCAAGATCTTGCCCAC
Source organism: Megaceryle torquata (assembly GCA_024611175.1). NCBI lineage: Eukaryota > Metazoa > Chordata > Aves > Coraciiformes > Cerylidae > Megaceryle > Megaceryle torquata. The sequence goes on along the minus strand of JANIJG010004816.1, from coordinate 49,147 downwards.
GCCCAGCATGCTGGTGAGGGGGGAATCTTATAAAGACAGTTTTGATGCTGTGTGAGCACTGCTCAGCAGCAGCCAAAACACTGGCATGTTATCAACGCCCTTCTAGCTACCAATGCAAAGCACAGCATTATGAGGGCTGCTTTAAGGAAAAATAATTTCATCTCAGCCAGACCCGGTACCACACATGATAATGTGTTAAACTGGAAATTCCCATTTCTAAAGAAATGGCAACAATGAAAAGCAATGCTGTACTCCCGGAGCCACTGGCAGTAACAATGCTTTCCTAGTTTTGCAAGCTAATGTCTTTCAGCACTCAGACTCTTGTGTGTGTGTCTGTGTGCACGCTCACCTCCCAACAAACAATTTGTTTCATGAAGAAGAAAAGGAAAGATAAATAAGAACTTGGTGCTTTCTACTGCCTTTATTAGTCTTATTCTGCATCTGTGCAATGTGCAAGCCACAGTCATGGATTAGCATCACACTGTGCTGGGCACTGCACAAATGGAACAAAGAAAATTTCCTCAGCCTCAAATAATTTATATTTTAAGCCTGTAGGGCAAATGATAGTCAATGTTAGCCAAAAATATAAACAACTGCAAATACATTCAGTTCCAAATATTCTTGAGTTTTCACTCATTCCTCACTTGAGGAGATAAACACTATTGCTGTCAGTGAGAACCCTTAACTAAATGAGGAAAGAATTAATCTACCTTCCCTCAAATCCCACACAGCACATGAAAAATCAGGGCCATTTGTCTTGCCTGTTTCTGATGCCTGCCTGCTTTTAAACACTGTTTTCCTCTTTCTCCCTGCCAGTCGAAAGGCACTTTATGTGCTAGGAACCAGCTTAACTAGTTTTCATAGAAAATAAATTGTTTACCTGTGCCACATCATAATCAGAATTGGGTATATAATAAGGCACAAGGTAGAAACACACTTCAGCAGACTAGGAAATAATGGAGTTAGAGTGAATGATGGAGGACAAAAGACCCTTTACAGAACCTATATAAAAGAAAAAAAAAAAGACAAAATTAGGTCAATTAGAAGTGAAGACTTGCTAGAAACAGTGGTTGTAAATAAGCCTTTATGCAACATGCAAAGGAAAAACTAGCAGCTGTAGGAACAGAAGTGCTAATTAAGCTAGGTTTCCTATTGATCACTGCGTCCTGCTTGCTGTCTTAGGTACAAGTTCTGACAAAAGCTTTTTCCACCAGGGGGGCATTTTCTAAGTCTTCTGCCTGGACTCCCCAGTGAAGCATGAGCTCTGACTATCTAGGTACTAAGAGCACTATAGTTCTGCACCTTTATCTGCCTACCTGTTTTCATGGGCTTTAAAGAAATCTCACTATTAAATTGTATTGAAAGTAACTGATGGAGTCAAAAAGCTTCTAGGAAAGGCAAATGTATCACAGTCCTGTCTCCTAAGCCTCCATACTGTCCTGTCTGTTGTGGTGTCGTAAGCCTCCTTTCACTTCAGAGGGGAAAAAAAAAATTAGAAAGATTGGTAGAATAAAAATAACATGCCATCAAATGAATTAGGTCATCCACATCACATAAAAAGGGACCCAACAACTTTTAAAATGTACAGTCATCCTCTGCTGCCTTATATCAGCACTTCACATTAATTTTTCTCCTGGTTATACCAAGGTGGATTTCAGTGCATGATTCCCCAAACCAAAGACCATATGACAGTTTGCATCTGGTGGCAATACGGGCTATCAATGAAAAGCATTTGCTATCTAGATTATTCGAACTAAACATTTTAACACAGGTAAGCATTTCTTTTTCTTTAAAAGGCAGTATGGTAAGTCAATAACTGCAAAATGTTATTACATTAAAACAGCAGATATACGTAGAGCACTGTCTGATCTCTATTAGAAAGTTAAAATTGTTATATGTTGGACATTATTAAAAGGACCTACATGCAAAGCAATGTCCTGCTGCTAATACACTGAATTAACCAGCCTTATAAACTGTTTCTAGTCCTGTACCAACATTGAGCTGTTTCAAAAGCAGAAGTCACCCCTTGACCCCATTCTGCTATGTCCCTGCCTTCTTCCACAGTTGCTCTGACCATTATTGGAACTCCTCTGTGCAGTAATCACAGCAATAAGGAACCTACACACACCTTTACTTCTCTTCCTTTTCAAGGTAATACTTTCTTTGTAATTTCTCCTTTCTGATATAAATCTGGGTCCTTGCACTGTTGTGGTAATATCTGCCTCTCTTTGGTCTGGGAAAGATATCCTGGAATTCCTGGGCTCCAAGAGAAAGCAGGAGCAAACCAGCTGCCAAACTCCTGCAGGGATAAAAATGTTTATTTGGGGATTGTGCTGGTGCTGCAGATACTGGGATGAGCTGAAGTGCACTGGTTCTGTGTCGTCCAAACTAAAATAATGCAGGTCATGCGACAACAGGGAGCTGCCCACAAGATCTGCCCTAACAAGGCTGCAAGTGGTACAATGCAAGGTGGGTGTGCAGCACGCTGGTAAAAGACCCCAGCATCAGAGAGGCTGGGCACACACACTGCCAACATGCAGGAAACCATCACTTCTCAAAAAATTAGCTGAAATCAGAAACAGGCACACATAGAAATTCCTGACTCAAGCTAATGGAGTTCAAATAACTCCCAGGTTTTGTTTTGGTTTTCTTTTTTCCTTTTTTTTTTTTTTAATTTTTTAAAGGACTTTAAATGCACCTCAACTTCTCCCTGCTCTATACCACCTCGAAGCAGTATTGTTCCACCGTCCTCAAAGTGACAGCTGAATCAGGGCAGAACACAGAAGGAACTGTCTTCTGAAGAATGAGTTTCTTCTCTGGTTGTATATGGGTTGTTATTGAGACATTCTCAAATACACACTTCTAGCAGATTATGCAGGCAGGCATTCTAAAAACACAGCTGATGCTTTTGAAGCAGAAAAAGAAAAATGTGAAAAATGTAAAATCAGCCCTGCAAGCAGGTCCAGGCATAGAGAAGACTAGTTTTTCAGATTAAACCAATTATAAGGAAAATATGTAAAATAAACATCTGAAATGCGGTGCCTTACTGCTCAAGATTTCACAGCAGATTACCTGCATGCTGCACTTGGGTTTAAGGATGAGAATTTAAATGTTTTGTTGCTAGGTCAGGAGGACTGGCTTTGAACTGTCTCCCAACATGAAGCAACAGCACTGTGTCTGCTTGCAGGGTTCTGAGTTAATCTTGGCCTGAGTATCCATTCTGTCTTTTGGCACAGGCTTAGAGGCATTTTCAAGAAGATATTCAAGGATCAAACTTTGTACGTTCATTCCTATGGAGAGCTGCCTTATCACCTCATTTGCTCCCGGTTGTAAGCAAGTTGGCAGCATTAAAGCACATAAATGATTTTGAGCAGTTACATTGCCTCATCTCTGTCTCCTTTTCAGAGTCACACATCAATCACAATCTGGTGTATAAGTTTACAGTGATTTTTTTTAATGTTTGTTCAATTCAGTTTATGCAAGATCAAAATCAGGAGAAGGAAAAGATCTGCCTTTATTTTTGTTTTTAATTTAAGAATGTGCTGCATGACGGACAGCTCATTTACATTGCCGTCCACTGGCAAGTGGTTGTTATACTATTTAGACAAAATTGTCTTTTTGGCAGCTGTTCATTAGTGGTAATTACATTACAAACAAAGTAATTTGGTTTAGACCTTCTTTTTTACTTTTGTAGGAATTCAGGAATAGAATAGAAATGACACAAAATGAATCCAAGTATAGTTACCTAATAAGTAGTAATTGAAGCACAACAGATTATGCAGTTGTTGTTTGTCAGATGAGCTACAATAAACAACAGTATATGCCTGTCTGGTAGTACACATCCCTACAGCTCACATCTATCAAGATACCATGAAAGGCAACTTCACCACCTATCTTCTTTATGGTCCTTTTCTCATCCCAGCATCCAGAAAGCATTAAGATCTTTGCAGGACCTAACAGAACCGCAGACCTGCCAGCTGTCTGGCTTGAGCAGAAAAGGAGGGAGCAAGACCCCTCTGGCTCTCCCCTCTGCCTGTGGCTGGTTGTGCACTGAGCTGACTCAGAAGCAGATCTCATGTCCTGCCCTCGCTGTGCCCAGCCCCTCGGGAGGCCACAGTCTACAACTGTGGTCACTAAAGGGTGCTGCTGGGCATGTAAGCAGGCTTCTGATTCCTGTTCTACCACCATACTTCTTGAACATAGAATAAAATGGACTCATTCAGCTTTTACCTTCTGGAGAGGTAAAAATAGCAACCAAAGAAAACCTCACCTTACCAAAAAAAATAAAAAATAAAAAAAATAAAAAGGCAGCCAGACAAAACCTTACCTCCCCATTTACATAGAGGTCTTATGCTTCTGTCCTTGTTTTTGTTTTAGAGACTCACAGAAGTAATAAGAGATGGATTTTCTACTGATCATTTCCCATGGGTCTATCAGGACCTCTCTTTTCTCAGCTTCTATGCACTTTCCATCAACTATGTTCAGTAGTTAAGTGAGAATGACTTCTTTGGTATGGTTCTTCCTGGATTATTTTATTCTTGTAATGCTTTCTGTAATTTATTTCTTGTTTAGAGCGGCTCACTTCAGCAACTGAGTGATCATTTTGGTTACAAACTGTTTAAATCTCCTCCCAACTGCTCTTGCACTTGTTTGAGCAGAAGAAAAGTTTACCCACCAGCATTTTCAGTTTTCTAGACCAACTCGAGCTGTATCTAACCACTTTGAACTTCTCTCTACTAACTCTGTGGCCCAAATGGATGTGAATTAAAAGTGAATTTTACTATGGAGAAGGAGAAGCTGACAGAGGTGGCACCTTCATACTAGACAGAGTTGCAGAGACAAAAATAGACTATTTATAAAAGTATGATAAATTCTTACTTAAAGAATGATTGATAGCTAAAAATATTGGTTTAGCATGCCATTTCTAAATCTAAGACATCTAGAAGGGTGCATTATTAATGGCATTTCTTGTGGTTCATTATTTATGAGGAACAAAATGACTTAATGATTTAAAGATGAGAAGATTCTACATATACAAGCAATAGAGTAAGCATGTTTAAAATTATAAACCACAGTTTCAGTGGGTGAAGGACTTTGTGCAGCTCTGTCCCTACCATGAAGCTGGACATTGCTCAACAAGAAAAGACTTACTGTGTGTGTACATTTGCTTCTTGAAGAGATAATATAAATCCAAAGGGACCTGTATAGACCACCTGGTCCCACCCCTGCTCATACCAGGGCTAACTCCAGAGTTTGATCAGAACCTTTGCCAGTCGAGTTCTGAACATCACAAGGTTCTGAAAGTCTCCCTGCCCTACTCCCCAGCTTGGTGTCATTGGTGAGCTTACAAAAGTTGACTCTGTCCCCTCATCCAGCAACAAAGACCCTAGACCTTACTGTCACCTCTGTTGAAACCTAAATAATACTGTTAGTAACCAGAGTTCAGCTGGCTTGAATTACTGACCATTACTTTTGAAGCCCAGCAGTCCATCCAGTTTGACACTTACCTTGTAGCTCACCATTTGTGTCTCTCAGAAGAAATAACTTCTAGGAGATTTTGCTCTTCCCCAGTACTGACCAGCTGGCTTCTCCTTTTCCCTCTTTTTGAACACAGCTGTGATGTTGTTCTTTTCCAGTGATGGGTAACCTCCCCTGAATGCCACAGCCCGTCTAGGGTGATGGGAGTGGCCTCACAACAATATTGGCGATTTCCCATGGCACTCCATGGATGTGCCCTGTCCCGTCCCATGGAGCTGAGCATGGCCACTTTGCCTCAGTTCTCCCTGACTAATTTTCCTCTGCTACATCACTCACCTAACTCAGCTCCCAGGCAAAGGAACCAGAAAGAGCAGAGTGCAGACAAAAGCAAGGGAGGCAGCCTTTTTGCCCCCTGGATTGCAGTGCAGTTCAGCAGCAGGCCCACACATAGAGACCAGTTGCACATACACAAAATAACCAGGCTCAATATGAACACAGAATCTGGTGCATCCTTGTGGTGTTGGGCATCCTCCAGCTGGATTCTACCAACTGGCTATAGCAGACTACTCATTGAATCACCTTCCCTCAAAAAAACACAAACAGTACATGCACCACTGGCTCTGCTTGCCAGGCAGGCCTTCTGTACAGGTAGTCTAAGCAACTAAAATGAAGTATATTTGTATTGTATTTTTATATAATACTTGATTTGGAGAGGAATAAAAGGAGATTTTTTTTTTCTCCATTTTGAGGCAACTTTTCAAAATTCACGACTCTCATTTCTAATGAAACTATTAAGGTCTATGGGACTAAGAGAAAACTGCAATCACAGTTTATGTAGAGACCAGAATTTATGAAAAATTGAAATAATAGAATTATAGAACCACAGAATGGTAGGGTTTGGAAAGGACCTCTGGAGATCATCAAGTCCAATCCCACTTGCCAGAGCAGGATCATGCCCAAGTGGTTTTGGAAAAACTCTAGAGAAGGAAACTTCACAACCTCTCCACACAGCCTGTTCCCAGAGCTCTGTCCATCTTCTTGTGCTCTTTAATAATATGCACAAATTCTACAAAATGTTAGATGTATTTTATAAATTCCACAAAATATGGAATTAAATAGACAAAATAAGCATATAACTAAATCTTTACGTACTTTGGACTTCACCTTAGAGAGGTGCAAAGGGAATCCAGTTGCAGTAATCTGCTGTTAAACAGGTGCTATCAAGAAGACAGCTAGACTTCTCTCAGTGGTACAAATAAAAAGAATGAGAGGCAATTTTTGAACATTGAAACAAGGAAAATAAGACATAAGAAAATGTTTTGATGAAGCCCTGCAGAATGCTGCCCACATAGAGACAGAGAATGACCATCCCTGCAGGTATTCAACACTCAGCTGGGCAACATGTACATATGCATGCAGTACATTAACTATAGGTATAAAATTTATTGTAGACTTTTGAGGAGTGTTTTATGGACAGTATCTTCTCTGTAACCTTACCCTCAGCTCTGAGACATTGCATTTCTTGACCCTGGCCCTGTGTAAATCTTCAAGGGGTGCCATGAGTGATGCATGCATCTTCACATGCAAGTGGAATTTCAGTCTAAATTATTCTCTGCTATTTGGGTAGAGAGAAGCATCCATTTGGAAACTGAACAAATAAAATCCTTGTTTTATCAAGGAAATTGATGATGACAAGAAACATTCAAGAAGAAGAATCTGTATTTGTGACTCCCTTCTAGGACTGCAGTATCTTTCTGCTCTAATGGAAAGCGTTCTGTCTCAACAGTCCACAGGAGTGAGACAAAGTGAAAACATTTAAATCACTGTTATGCTTAAAATGTCTTAAATATAAACGTTGACAGGACTAATCCTTGTTTACACTTGGAACCCATTTTTATTGCATTTTACAATGTAAAGATGATCAAGCATTAAAAATTGGAATGGATACATTTTTAATACACACTAGTGCAAAAGGTCAGAAAAGGCCAAATGAGGGATTCAGAACATCCCTTCCATCTGACACACATCACAGTACCTCTGGCAGGATTAATCAGGCTTCGGCCCTCTAAATGTGAAATAGCAGCTAACCTAAGGCTCAGAAAAGAGGCTGACTCCTCCTCTTATTGAGATTTCTGCTTGATCAGTACTTGCAATTGTATTACTTTTATTTTCAATTTGGAGTAGCTAAACTGGAGAGACACCACTCTTTCATATTATACACTTCAAGGTTCTCCTAGCAATCAGGAGGATTGAAATTTGAAAACAGCACATTTAAGGACATAGCTGGAGGTCCTGCATTCATCATATTAAAACTCTCACATACTGCACGTCCTTCTACCTCTTGTGCTGTTACTGCTGCTATTTTCATGTTGTAGGAGCATTTTTTGCGTTTAATTATGGTTATTCTACTTCCTTCAAATAAATTATTATTATGTCTTGATGTTCCTTCTAGCACATGGTCAAACCCTCATGCATCATTTTCTGTGAGATACTATACATCAACAATGCAAATTACTGCTGACAACTTATTGACTCACTTGTCTCTAAAGACCTTACTCCTTTTTGGTTTAAGCCCACACGAAGGAAGTCTAATTAATCACTCTGGATAGAAAAGTTGTTTTCTTTCACAGGAAAGAATTAAAGAATAGTTGAAATATACTTTTCACCTTGTGCCTCACCCTTGCGTGGTCCAGACTTCTCCCAGTTTGACTTAATTCAGATTCCCTGCTTGGATAACTGCTAAAGCCTTTCAGTTATTTGTGACAGGTACACTTACTCATTAAAAACTGTTTAAGTATCAGCTTCTTTCTTATTTACCTGTACAGTAAAAACACCATTCTCAGTTACACATCTGTAAATACAGAGGAAATATTTAAATAAATAACAATGCTTTCTGCATGCCATATGTAACAAGGCTGGTGTTGAACCCATTGATTTTTAAACGACGTGTAATTTAAGAGCAATCATCTACAAATGGCACAAAATATCAAAGTAGAAAACACCACTTCAGGTGCACACAAACTCTATATCAGAAATACTGTGTTAATTACTAATAACATCCCATTTTCACCCAGATTGCTTTTACTCTGACCTATGCTTCCTGAGTTTTGTCTTGGAGAGCTCTGGATTTCATTTTAAGTATTACAAAGCAACATAATTTTATTTTAATGTCATTTAAATTCAAAGAAATTAATTATGATATTTCTCCTGCACATTTAATGGGAGAAGGATTCTTCCAGAAGATATTTTAATCTGCCAACATTTGCCACCAGATCCACCAGGATTGTCTGGTGGACATGTAAATACAAAACTGGTTTAAAATTATGCTCCAGATATAACCGCTACTTTGTTTTGTCCTGTCCTATTGGCATTGTTGAGTGGCTTAGTGTGCAGGAGGCAATCTTTTACCTATAGCACACTGACATGAGCTTCTTACTGTCTCATGGTAGCTGGAGGTCTTTTCCCAGTTCTCAGAGAACATGCACACACACAACAATGTGACTAAGTTTACATCCTTTACACAATGTAAGCCTTTGCCCTGAATTCATCAGGCCTCAATGAGGGCCATAATGATGCCCTGGAACTGGATAAGATTTGTTAGATTTTTAGTGCAAACTTCAAGATCTGAATAGTGTGGTGTTTTCTGAGTTGGACTTCCATCTCTGTCCTGTCTGAAAACAGTTTGTACATGCCTAAATGGAGGCAGATAGGCACATCTCACCACACAAGGCAGCAGAATAGCACTGCATTTTCCCATGAGATCCTGAAAGCTGAAATCAATCCACAGAAACCTCCTTGAAAAAAAAACATATGATGACTCAAAGGATGAGTGTTCACCAGAGAAGCACAGAGAAAGATGGTGAGAGGTAAAAATTACAGCATTAACTTCATGCTCTGGTGTTTATTTTGAAACCATCCACACTGAAATGCTTTCATGAGCAATACCAAACCTTACTGAAGAGATATGAAAGTTTGCCATCTACTAGTGACTGAGTAATCAGTTTTTCTCTTACATAATACTGGGAAGACCATGCTGTTTCACCTATATTTTCAGTTTCCATCACAAAGTCTTACATCTACTCAGCTGCATGCTTTCCCCCACCAGCTCTCCATTATTTTCCCCATATACAATCTGAGAGTATGCACAAATGCAGTCCTGCTTCCAAGAACCTTATTTCAATTAAGAAAAAGGCATGTTCTACATTTTCCTGGTACAAGCATCTTCTGTGATTTTTGTCTACAGATTATTGATCCTCCAGATATCCTTTCACAGGGTTCAGAATTTCCAGCTTCCAACCTCTAGGTTGAAATGTAAGATAGATGAGATCTTCAGACTGCCTTGCACCACCACTTTAACAGCTCAGTGACTTGTCACTAGGATTTGAAAGTCAGGCTATTTATTGCAAATTAGTACAATGTCTTGACTCCTAAAAGGCATATAAAATCCAAAGAAGCCCCTTTAACCTCTGATATTCTTCCAACACAAATACAGTTGTTCCTGCTGTTGAATAACTTAATTCTGAAAACTACAGTCTATGGCATTTTTATACATTTCTCTGCCCAGAAGTTATTAATAAAACATACTTAGTTATTAATGAAGTTATTAATGAAACATACAGGATTTCATCCAGTCTGGTGGATGAATCACTGTAACTGCAAAAATTGCAATGACCTCACAAAGGTGAGAATTTAACTTGATTTGTTGTAGAAGAATGGAATATTCTTGATTATCTCTTTTATGCCCTGTCTATCATTGCTGGGTAACACAACGAAATATCAACTTCTGTTCTAGCAACTCCTTCCTTAAACTCAAAGAAACTGGTCAAAAACATTATCTTTTTGAGTAAGAATTTTGTTTTATATATATAGCTCATGTGATTTCACTCTTTTGATGTACAAGAAAATAGAAACTCGTCAACATAGAGCAAAGAGTTGATAATTTCAAATACATCTCTATAGAGAAGGTCTTATGAAAAAATGGAAGCTTTACCTGTGTTGACAACCCACTTCATATTTTATGATTAACACTGATTCTGTTCTTAGGAGACCTTCAGCACAGTAGTCTAAGTATGAAGACATTCACCAGTTAAACAGATACATCCAAATAGTGCTTTGGTTTTGATGAAACAGGAAGTATAACTATGTTGTTCCTGGTAATAGTACATAACCAGTGTCTCTAGAACATATTGGATTTGATCTAGGGACATTGTCCCTATTCTGCAGCATTTACTGTTAAAGTTATCAATGGACACCTTGTCTCAGAAGGATGAATACTGTCAATACATCCATGGATGATTATAGGTCATCCATCAATGGATGAGCACAGGTCATGTTTCAATATTTAATACATGTATTTTGTGCTATGCCGAGCCACAGGACACAGCCAACAATTGGTATGATTTAGATTTAATTGAAAAGGATTAACAACACGGCTGTGGCCAAGAATTAAGTGATGTGTATTTTGGTGCAGTGAGAGTAGTTATGAAAATTAGATTTGTGCTAGAACCTATGTGACAAATTAGAGGTTGAGAAGTAATTGATTTTTTAAAATTTATTCATTTTTGACACAGATATATCTATACTATAGTTTTATCACCTACAGTGTTGTCAGCTAAGTAATCTTAGAGAGGTGTTGAGCATCCTTTAAGTATAAGATTTTTTGTTTCCGTAAGTCTAGAAGCAGCACACTTTATCAGTTGTGTCTGCTATTTCCTAACACAGACCCCAGTTCTCTTAGGTGTTTTGAAAGGCGCCTGAAATGTCTTGACTATAAAGAACTAAGATTATATGACTATAAACACACAACAATGCCAAAAAGAATATCCAGGGAGTGGGTGGATTTCAACTCTAGCAAAACGTGAGTAAATTCTCTCTCATAAGACTCACATGAGATCATTGAGTTAGAAGAGACAAAAAATTTCTTAACTTTCATGAATATACTTTCACTGCTCTTATGTCTTATGCAGGTCTAATTCTGAACTGCAGATGTCCAATTATATTAATATGGGGAGTACCGCTTTCCCAGAAATGCAAAATTGTTTGAACACTGATGAGTTTTTCTTATAGCTCTTTAACGGAATAGCATAAGACATTAAAAAACAGTGGACAACCAAAAATAAAAAGACTGACTTGCCAAGAAGAAATCTAAGTGTCCTGATGTGTCCAAGCCCATCACCTGGTACTTCTGTTGTTTCCATGCCAGGTGTTCAGGATGTCTAAACTGTATTCCTAAGGTCTGCCAATTCCAAAATGGGAAAAACCCATCTGTTTATGAGCTCTCAAATTCCCAGTGCAAGGCTCAAAGTCAAATACTCCCACATTCTTCTGCTTTATCACTGAGGAGCTTGATAATGGTCAGCAAGTCCCTTCCTGTTTGGAAAATTTCTGATAAAAACATTCATATCCTCAACTCATCAAGCTAAAGACCAGAAAGTCATGGATTAAGTTTCCTCCCAGTGAAGCAAGTGCTGATAAAATATGTTTTCCACTGCATTCTGTCACAAGCAGTAACAGCAATTTTAGACCATGAAGGTATGAGTCAAGCAGGAACCTCAATGAACCCAATGGGGTGCACTTCTTTCTGGGATCCTTTTCAAGATTTTCATGTAAGACTGAATCCTAAGGGTTTTCACAGACTAGCAGCTGATACATCTACTTTGTAACATGCAATGTATTGTTGTATAACTGAAAACAAACAAACAAAAATAACAAAAACAAACACACACAACAACAACAAAAAAACCCAAAACAAAAACCAAACCAAAACAAAAAAAACCCACCCCAATGAAATAATTGTCCTGGCTTCTTAGCTAGGCAATACCTCTCCAAACATAATGCATAGAGAACTATTTCAAAGAAGCAGGATCTCCCAAGAACAGGCTATACCAAGAGACTCTAAAACCAGAATTTTCTTAATCAAGCTTTCCCTGTATTCAAGAATTACCAAAAATTTTAGGCCCAAAATGAACAAAACATTTGAAAACATTTAATGTCAACAAAGAAATAAGCCTCAATTAACATTAAATATTAAGCAGTTGGTGACATTCTTTGCTATATCAGTATGTTTTGAGAAATCCATATATTAATTTTTTTGCTGTTTCAGAATTTTCTCAAGATTAATGTAGGACTAAATAACATGATTTTCATTAAGGCAAAACTTCCTTTCTATTTATACATAGAAATACCTTTAAGGGCTTACATTTAGCCTTCAAAATGCTCAAGTTCTGTACATGTGTGAAAAATATGTCCCCACCTTATATCTCATCATAATTCTATCCTGTTCAGTTAGATGACCATCTATTGTTATCAATCCACTTTCCCTTCCTCTTTGATCTTATAGAAAGTTGCTGGCAAGCTGGAGGTTGAGAGTTGTATAAAATGAATTGCTTATTGGGAAAAATGTAGAGCACATCACAATGCAGAGCTGCTGAACATGAGCTCACAACTAAAAAGTAATGCTATTTCCAAGAACTTCCACTCACCAGATCAGTCTCAGATGGGATACAGGAACTTCTAAAAACAAAGCAGAAAGCCAGAAAATTGATTTATTGCAAGCACTTTATTAACTTGCCACCTGTGAAGACCAGAACTAGTCTAATACTTCTGGAAAACTAAAGCTTCAGAAACTATTTCAAAATTGAAGCAAGCCAGACACCTGTAAATGTAGATACAGTGATTTTTTAAAGTTATTTTCAAATCTGAAGTCTCTGAAGCTAACCATCTAAAGAAAACCTGTAAAAATCAGGTGTCAGGAGTTCCTAGAGATGATCCTCAGTCTCTGAACCTCAGGGCTCACCTCTGGTGCCTAAACCCCACCTGTTCAGATACCTCCCAGAGTGGATGGAGGCAGCCTGCAGTGCACAACACATCCCACCCAGCATCTCTCTACCAACCACAGATAATAAAACTTGGGCTCTTAAATTGGACCCTCAGGCCAGTAGAATAAATTTTGATCAAATACACAAGTCTGAACATGATTTTTGACTTCTGCAGCCTTCTAACTGGCAAATAGTATTTTGATACTTTTTCACTATGATTTATTTAGGAAAACATTTTTTAAAAGACTTGCCTTCTCTTTGCCTTCATTTTCACAACACTGAATGCTGCTATATGACAGACAATCCATTCATGCAGGGAAATAACATTTTAAAATCAGCTAAAAAAAAAGCCAAACAACCAAACTCCAACAAAAAACTCTTCTTGAACTTAAATTTTTCACTCACTTAAGTAGCTGCTTATTGAGAAAGAGCTCCCATTGAATAGACTTTCAATTCCACTTTTGAAAAATAAATCAGAAAAAGCAAACCATAACCTCCCTTTTGTCACAGAAATTGCTTACTTTAAAACTGCATTACTTTCTCCTGCATCATTTTGTAATTTTTTTTCCCCTCCACTTTGAACTAATGGAAATAGATTAATTCTTCATCTTTGTAAAAGAACAGCAAATCATTTCCCTTTCACTTGCTAGTTAGCTTGTTCTATTTTCCTGCAACATATTTTACAAACTCATTCAAACCTGACCAAGCATGTTTTTGTAATGTATTTTCAAGCCTCAGTTACCACTATATAAAAAATAATTATATAATTAATCAATAGCACAACATATAGCACAAGAGCCAACGTGAAGCATTCCAATACTGAACAAGAAAGCTTGAGTACCTTTCTTATAACAATTTATTGATTTCAGTGTCCTGTTTTTGACAACAAGTTGAAGGCTCAGCTACTTCAAAGATGTTCTCTAGGCATTTTTATCTTTTTATCCATAGTGAATGTTATGTTCATCCTAGTCCAATAAATTTCTTTCCAATTGCTCAATTTTTTTGCTGTGGATAAGCTACTGTTGCCATTTTTGCTTCTTCTGTCAAGGAATGAGTATGGGATAATAGTCATAAGTGTTATCCACTTCAGTTATACATCTAAGAAACTGCTCTGGACACATTTCTTGAGGTCACCAGCCTGATATGTTAAGGAAAGAGTGTTTAGGATCTAAACCCAGTAGCTACATCCCAATTAATGGAAGCTGATAAAATGTAGGAGGGAGAAAGCACCTTGAATTGTTCACAGGGAACTGCACATTCACTGCTGAAATGGAGGTCATGACAGCAACACATGATGCAGGGGTCACTTAGGAAGGGGGGATGCAGGCAGAGACCACAGCAATGCTTTGCCTGGGTCCCCGAGCCTGTGAAAGTCACAAAGTGGGATGGAATTGCAAGTGCCAGGAGGATCCCTAGCAATTCTACATTCTCGGTGTTCTTGAGCACTGCTATGCACATGCTGAAACAAAAGGGGATTTTTTTTTAACTTATTTCTCTGAACTTGCAGTAGAGACCTCTGAGCTCCACTGTAATTCCAGTTACTTACAGGATTAGGATCATTTTTTGTTCCATTGCTTTGAACTTTAATTTCTTCTATGAAATATAATTTAAAAATATAATA
>JANIJG010004816.1:11477-34131 GCA_024611175.1 Megaceryle torquata | reverse complement strand
TACTTAGCTGATTAGGTTCATTTTTTGTTCCATTGCTTTGAACTGTAAGTTATTATAATAAATATAATTTAAAAATATAATATATGTACTTTATTAAATATAAAAAGGTTGTCAAAGTTTGAAAGTTCTGACGACACTTTCTTGGGTGCAGCAAGTGGCTCTCCCTGCATTTACAAGGTCTTTTATAGCATGCTCCTCTGTGATTTCAGCCTGCTTCTTCAGAGCCAGCAGTACATGCAACATCTCCAAATGCTATCGTCATTTCAGTGTCATCCCTGGATCTTTTGTATTCGCTGTTCCACAGAGAAGTTTCAGGAGAATCTCAGTCCTCTCTCAAAGACTGTTTTAGTTTGTATTGCTACAGAGGAATAGTCAAAGGCTCAGAAGGCTAATAAAAGGTTGAATATTGAATAGGTTTTTTTCATTTAACAATTTATAAGGCAACCCATAGGTATTTAGTAGTTAGACATTATCAAAACCACCATCTTAATCTTCTCTCCTTGGTCATCATAGGCTGCTAGTAAACTAGCACATATTCAGAGGGTCTCAGCACTATGATGTGCACAACCAAGGTAAGGACCTTTTGCACTTACCCTAGTGAGATGTGATAATGAGCAAGTATGTCTGAGGATCTTCAAGGCACTCTCTACCCTTTTTCAAGCATTGTCCGTTAAGGTCATGTTGATCTGCTCATAAAACACCCATAATTGCCCTTAGGCAATTTGTTCTGTTGAAAATAATTGAGATAAGAATAACAGGATATTGCTAGATATTGGCAATAAAGTAATTTGTTGTAATTGATTGTATAGCATGCCTTATGTTATTATAAGGCTTAATAGTCATAAGCACATAACTAAGTCATCTCTAGCTGTGGAGAACTATAAACAATGTGCCATAAAAATAGGAGCAGCTGTAGTCATTGATGTTCTCTGATCTTCTAAATGCATACTGGAAATTGTATTATCCAAGATAACAGAAAAGGAAATGTCTTGTTTCAGAAATAGTATGAACATAATCAGATTTGTGAAACCAAATGATTTTAGTCATATGGGGCACTGTGCACTGAGAGCAGAGAAATATTTTTATAAGTTATAATTCACTACTCAGTAAATGGCAGAAAATAAAACACAGGGACTTCATCCTTCACTGTTAGTGTGATTGCTGTTCTTGGCAATTCAATATAAATTGAGATTTCTCAGGTGCCACACATAGGAAATATGAAATGGGGAGAATACTTAGCAGAGTAGCTTGAAACTAGCCAATTGCACTCAAATTATGTTAGAGGGCAGAACTGCATGGAAATAAGTTAGTGAAAGTCTGCTCTAGGCATCATACCTGCCTTAATCAAGTCATCATATTCCTACACTATTCATATGTGACTTCTGTGTATTTTAATTGTTTTTTTCCTAATCCTGGTTTTGTCCCTCCACTGCCCCAAAGAAATGAAAACAGGTTATGTATTTTTCCTACTCAAAAATAAATAAGTAAATATTGCTACATGTTAAGTTGAAAATTTACTTCATTAAGTCAAAATATGCCCCTTCCAGACATACTGTTGGTCTGTACAGTCATCCCACTCAAAGCCATTTGCCTGTATAGAGGAACTATATATTCATTATAAGGGACTATAATAAACATGCTGAAATTATGGCTTTAAAGTATATCTAACATACACTTCATGGGCTGAGCTAAAACTGGAACACTGATTATACCCAACCTGTGGGTTGCAAATTAGGTATCAGTTGGTGTGACAACATACTCTGAGGTACAAAAACAAACACAGAAAGTAACCTTATTTTGCCAACATAATTTCTGTCTGGAGTGTTTGTCTTTGTATTTTTGCTTCTAACTATTATTAAACTGTAACTGGAAACCACACTGAAGTGTTTCCTTTCTCCAAGCACCTCTCAGTGCTGTTCTGCATTATCAATCCTCTCATATCTTTTTCTAGTATCTTCAAGTCCATCAGTACAGATGACTTATCTCCTCTATTTCCTTCTCCTCTTTCTGTTGCGATATGGCTTTATGGCTCCTTGCTTTTTCCCATGCTGCCCTTGTGTTGGAAAGGAATTCCTCATCAATATCCACAAAGTTACATTAGTAATCTTCCTTCAGTTCCCTTGCTGCTCCTTAAAACTCACCTACACACTGCAATACCGTTAGTAGAAGTTAAGTCTCAGATCTCCACATCATACAAATAAAATCCACCTTATTGTTGCCTCTATTCAGCATCTGTTGATCATCACCTGCTGCCTTAAGACTTCTGTATAGATACTGAACTCTCTAGGGTACAGAAAATATCTTCTTTGTTTACAAAGCTCATAACACAGTGAAGAACTGGTCCATAACCAGTTTATATAGGTATTCTGTCAATTCAGATGATTAATAGAAGAAAAAAATTTACACAACTACTGCTACATTATTAATTCAGAAGAATTCCAACTGTTTCTGCCTAAAGTTATACCTGTTATAGCTACAAAAGCTTTAAACCCTAAGCCTCAGTATGGCTGCAGATTACAATGATGTTAAATATCAGGGAAAAGACTAATGCAGGGGGGGAAAAAAAGGTCTCTGCTACATTGGAGTAGTGCCCTTTGAAGTAAGAAGCAATGGCCCATCATAGGGGAAGGATGCAGGATGAAATGGACTGTGAGTCTACTCCCTATATAATTGTACACATGCAAAAACAATGCATAGACACTCGTACAAGAGATGGCCAGGACATGCTCAGCTATGTTAAAAATATATTGCTTATGTCTTTATGTCAATCTTGTTTTGTCAAATATAGTTCTTATTAAGTCATTTTCATTTTTAAATTAACATTAGCTTTAATAAAGCAGTGATCTAATGATCATGCCATTGAACACTGTATTTTTCTTTCCAAAGGAAACTTAGTTTATAAACCATTGTTTGGATCCTTAAAAGCTTGAAAGATTAATAAAAAAAGTAGCAAAGCAACTAATCCCCTGTATATTATTTATAAATATGTTAAAATAATTGCCATATTGGAAGACCTGAATTAATCTGGAAGTTTATATACCAATAATGTTACATTAGGCTGTTTAAAGATCCTTTTAAAGACCTTTTAGATATAACAATGCTTAAATGATATTTAAAGGTACTTTTGTATCATTTAAAGGTAGAGAGACAGTAAGTCTATCAATTATGACTCATTCAGCTAGCCCAAGTGGCTCAAGTGAAGGCTCAGGTCCACGTAAAAGCATCTGGATCTGCATATGGGAAGAACAGTAGTTTGGGAAATCTCAGTCCAATTCAAAGCCTGCTGAAGTTAATGGAAGTCTAAAGATAACTTAATCCTAGCTTTGTATCAAGGACTAGAGCATCATATTCACAGTACCTGCATCAACACATAACTTGCTGTTACTCTGCAGTCACAGAAAGCAGGTACAATAAATAATGCTTTTCAGCTCCCCTTTATTAGTATTTTTAAATTCTAGCAATTCTTAAATCCAGCAGAGGAGGGTATCTGCCCAACCAACAGTTCATATCACTGTGCCCCAATTACCTTGTCAGCAATTTGTCTTTTCCAACCGTGGGGTAACCGAGCAAATCCCAACTCTAATATTTAAGGAACATCAGCCATTCCTACAGACAGGTCAAAACACACCTCAGAAATCCTTTCCTCAAATCCAATTTGCTTCTCAGGTTGTGTAAGACTTTTTTTTTTTTTTTTTTTTTGGCTGAAGATCCTTCCAGGGGAGATTGCACCATCCTCATGCAGATGAAAAGGTCCCATCTTCTTTACCCTGCCCTGCCACACCTACAGCACTGTTTGAGGGGCAGATCACCATTTGGGAAGGGAGATTTAAAAAAAAAAAAAAAAAAATCAATCAATGTTTCTGTCTCTGTTGCTAAATTCACAGCAAAGGAAGAGGGTGGAGGTTGTCAACCTTAATTAATACTTGTTTTAAAAGTACTTTGCATTCCTTGCCTGACATGTCCTTCACAAAAGCCAAGAGCTGTTGTTGTTATTAACAACTCACAATATAAACACATTTGCCCTGATTTTCCTCTCACTCACAATAGGCTTCATACTTTTTTAAGCCTAATTGGGATGGAATAAGCAGGCTATCTGTGGTCAGTGCAAGGGAAGGCTCTGAGAGGTGGCATACAAGAACCACCAGAAGAAAAATCAGTAGGAAAAAAAAAAAAATCATCGTTGTTAAGTGCTCCATTCCTTGAAGGCTGAACATGGAATCAAAGCAACACCATCTGGATAAGCCTTTACCCCTGTTCACTTCATAGGCGATTGAGTGAAAAATTGTCTTGTTTAGAAAATTACTTTTTTTCCACAAATGCTTTTTTCCTTTTTACTGTGTCAAACTGCTTATGATACAGCTAGAGCTAGGGAGATATCAAAGAATTTATGCTGAGATGCTTTGATCAGGGGAAGAAAAAAGCCAAAAGAAGAAAGAAAAAAAAACCCAAAAACATAGCTGTTCAGCTTGGATTCTGAAACACTTTTCTGTAAAACATTAAGATATTTGGAGAAGAAAAAACCTCACCAAACTCTATCAAGGTTCTCAAAACAGTCCCAGAGGTTATGAGCTTTAGTGTTCTGTCAGTACAGGAGGCCCTTTAGTTTGTCCTTGATTCTTTCAAGTGTCTGGAAATGAAAACATGGTACAGAAGCTGTGACTTCAATTAGACATAATATCAAATAAAGGTTGATAGCTCTTCCTTGCTAATGAGAAAAAAACAAAGTGCTCTGGAAGAATGCCATCCCACCCTGCTAGCTGACGTCAATAGAGCAATCACACATATCTAAATGTTATAAAAGTCAGGGCAATTTGAAAATGTATTTTGCACCTTTTCTTCTATTGACCGACTCCTCAGAGATGAAGCTAAATCTCTGACTTTTCATATTTGAAATTTTTTATGTTTTCCTCTCATCTTTTTATCACATCAGAAAAATCAGTTAAGAGAGAAAGTGCTGAATTTCTTTTTTTTTTTTCTTTCCCTCCTCTTCCTCTAATTTGGAAATTACACCAAGAAAACAAACCAGCTATTTCTGACGTCACTGTTATCCTGACTGGTAACATTGCCCTAATATCAGAGGAGGGGTCTCTAAGCTTATCCTGGACAGATAATATTAATTTAGTAGAGGAGACACGGGAGGGAATTTAAATATCAATTCCAACTCTCATTCTGCTTAACATGACTTGTTGCATGTGCAGATATTTAGAACCACATAAAGCACCTGTGCCTCTATTTTCATGCTTTTCCATATAAAAGTCAATTTATTGTTTGAAAAGCAGACAAATTCAGATTATTTTTTTTTTTAAGAACTGAAACAGAAGAGCCATAAAAGACAAATTACAGAGTACTTATTCAGTCAGATCAGATCCTGATACTGTTCCATTCATGCCAGCCTGCATGAATGCCATGAGGAACAGGCAGCCTTAACTCCTAAGTTAAGACAATAAATGACAATCAAGCCAGCTTGGGTCTCAGGAATGTCAGGCCTCTAACAGCAAGGCTCATGCAATGACTGTGTACAGAGGCTCCATATGAAATATCTAAATGTTCTAGTCTACAGCAAAATACATTGCAAACATCCCTCCACTATACAGTGGGACACTGAAAAGGGCCAAGAATGTGAACATACAGAATCACAGAATGGTTTGGGTTGGAAGGGACCTTAATGATCATCTCGTTCCAACCCTACTGCCATGGGCAGGGGCACCTCCCACTAAACCAGGTTGCTCAAAGCCCCATCCAACCTTTTTTTCTTAAAAATTATCATTACTGTAGCCCAAGGAATCAAATCTCTTTCAGTTAAAAGATATTGGATTTCCTACATTCAACCAGAGAGTATGAGACTCAGTTAGGCTTTCTTTCTACATATGCAAAAAGAATAATTTTCCTAGCAGCAAGCATTAATAGCTGGGAAGAAATAGGGTATTTGCTTGGAAACTTTATTTAAATTACAACTTAAAGCAATGTATCAATTACTACATTATACTCATTTTATATATAATGTAAAATACACAGGATACGATTCTTTCAAACAGCAATTCACAGCCAGTGTTTCACACATCATTAGAGGATGAAGTGCAGTTTCATATCAGGTAGGAAACTGAGCTCAGCTCTGCAACACCTTAAATGTTGCTCAAAAATGAGATATGCCTTAAACAAGTCAGTTGTCTTACTTGGAAGTCAAGGCTCCAGCACAAGTTTTTTTTTTTTTTTTTTTAGCATTTTGTTAAATTGAAAACTATGAGGCATTCTTCATTCTGTGACAGGGTATAGAAAAATGCTTGGGAACCTTTATGGCTTACTATTTTAAGGCAGACTTTACCCGTGAGACAAAATATTATTCATTTCCTCAAGGGAGGCTCAACTAAAATAAATAAAAATGTCAATGAAACACACACCCTCTCAGAGCATTAAGTTGTGAGGTGTGGTTTTTTTCCAAATAATTTGTTTTCAGAGTCTTTAGCACCATACACAATTTTTAAAAGACTCTAGTCCAAGTTATTAATGGAATTGCATAGCACTAGCTGTTTTAATGGAAGATAGCACAAACTTTCCCCAGACCCTACTTTTGGTTAGTTGCAACTTTGCAAAACCTTGATCACTCGATGGATTTTTATGCCAAGTATACAAGGTCCATAGATCCCATTAAAGGTACCTCTGAGAATCATTTTTTTACAGGTAATTACTATAAACTTGATGGACCTTGACAGCTAAGCTGTCTAAAATTCTTACTGAGTGTATGGAGGCCATGCATAGTTCTTCCTTTTGAATAGCTTGTACACATGCTAGACCAAAACCTAAGCTGAGCCCTTTACAACACCTTAATGCAATTCCCAGAATAGTGAAATTTCTGTGCAATTTGCAGAGTTCTCTTTTTTTTTTCTCCTCCATATACAATGAAAAAGAAGGATAGGAAATCTGGTTTTGTAGAAAGCTCTACCTAGTTCATAGTTTTACAAGCACATTTATTTTTCTTCAAATCCTCCCCTGCTCCATGCCATAAGGTAGTGCAAGCATAGCTTAGCCTTAGAAACCTCACATTTTATAGCTAGAATAGCTGAAAACTCAGCATTTTCAGATGCTGAGACTTTGAAGAAGAGGTCTTTTGCCTACAAAACTCAGATCCTTATTTTATCCCACTTAAGCCAATTTAAAAGTTATTGTTGGTGTTTTTACTGTCAAAGACATAGCTTACCACCACAGCCTTCTAGCATTACAGATGTGCAGATCATCTGAGCATTATGACAATGAAGCTGCACAATCCCGGGATAACTACCTACAATCTACAAGTCTCATGGCCATTTATTTCAGGAATTATTCCTTCAGAACTGTTGTTAATTTTAATTAAGATTTAAAAAAATATTACTCCCCCAGACACATATCCCTGTTTCCTTGTTCTTATGCATCAAAACATCATTTTCAACCAGCCGTTTCAAAGTATACAGGCACCAAAGCTCTGATTCTGCTTTTTGGGAGGGACAATTGCTACACAGGTATAGTGCATAGAATAATTGGAGCACTTCTACTACAGTGGACCTTCCTTTTCACCACCACACATGGCAGAAAAATAGAAGATAACATTTAGGGATTCTATTCTAGTGAAAATGTTTAAGAAGGTCACTTGAAATTACATCTTAACTTTTTATCCCTAAGGATATCACTACCATCTGTAAAATCTCTTCAGATATGTAGGTGGGAAATTCTGTAAATAAGTTTTCCAAATAAATTAACTTTCAGAAATAATTAACCCTACCCCATCATTCTTTCTTTTTAGAGTTAGGAAACTAATATAAATGTTTTAGATAGCCTCAAGTAAATATGCAAGGTTATGCTAGTGATATTCTCATGTTTTGATCTTGACTGCATCTCATCAAACCTCCAAAAATTTTTTTTAAAAGGACTGAAAAATTGTGAAGACAGCAGTCCCCTTAAACCCTGGAGAGCTGCAAATTCACAGCTCATATGATATAAAAGGCAAATTCAGAGTGCCTTTGATTAAATCTGCCCTTAATTTCTGAAGAACAAGGTAGTATAAATAAAGGAGAGGGATGATGTGCTCAGATTTGCAGCATTATTTATACCTTTTGTATCTAAACAGGTCACTGTATGTTTAGCTTCTCAGATCACATTAATTAGCAGAAGTGATGGTTGACTCTGCAAAAGATTTACTAGCTAAATTGCTGGATATACTAGTTTGCAAATGAGTTGTCAACAACTAAGGTAGCAAATTGTTTGGGGTTTTTTTTGGCAATTCCACAGGGGAAATAGCTACCTTGATTAAATGGCCTTCACTGAAGGATCTTAAGAAATACTACGTTAGCAAGAAACTATCTGCAACAACCCAGGTAGCATCATCAAAAATGTTTTTATTAGAAACAGTCATGTAGACTGTTAGAAATAAGCAGCTAATAGTATACTTGCTTAAAATGATCTCTTGCAAGAACTAAATCCTGTATCTAGGCTCCATAGCATTGATTTGAATTTTGATCATCTACCCCTCCGAAAATGACTGCAACAATTTGAAATCTTAGAATTCCAGGTTGAAAGGGACCTCAAGGATCACCTAGCCCAACCTTTTAAGGTAAAAATATATACATACATAGTTTAAATGAGATGACCCAGCACCCTGTCAAGCTGAGTCTTAAAACTGACCAATGTAGGGGAATCCACCACTTCCCTTGGAAGATTATTCCAAGGTCTACTTGTTCTCCTGGTAAAAAATTTCATCTGGAATCCGATTGGAATCTCCCCAGAAGTAACTTGTACCCATTGCCCCTTGTCTTTTCCATGCAACTCCTTGTAAAAAGGCAGTCTCCATCTTCTTGGTAGCCACCTTTTATATACTGATACATGGTGATAAGGTCTCCACTAAGCCTTCTCTACTCAAGGCTGAACAAACACAGTTTTCTCAGCCTTTATTCATATGACAGGTCTTCCAGTCCTCTGATCATCCTTGTGGCCTTTCTCTGGACCCTCTCCAGCCTGTCTGCATCTTTTTTGTATAGTGGGGACCACAACTGAATGCAGTACTCAAGCTGTGGTGTCACCAGTGCCTAGTAGAGTGGGATAGTGACTTCTTTATCTCTGCTGATGATGCCCTTGTTAATGCAGCCCAGCATCCTGTTGGCTTTTTTTGCTGCTGCAGCACACTGGTCACTCCTGTTGAGCTGGTTGTGCAGCAAGGCCTCCAGGTCCCTTTCTACAGGGCCGCTCTCCAGCCAGATGGATCCAAGTCTGAGCTGCATTTCTCAGTTATGTATTCCAAGATCCAGGACCCTACACTTGACTCTGATGAAATTCATAAGGTTCCTGCTATGCACACTCCTCCAGCCTGCACAGGTCTTCCTGGAGGGTGGCTCTCCCTTCTGGAGTGTCAACTTCCCCACTCATTTTTGTGTCGTCCACAAACTTCATCAGGGTGCTCTTGATCCCAACATCTAAATTGCTTATAAAGATGTTAAATAGCATTGGGCCAAATTTGATCCCTGGGGGCATCACTTATGACTGGTTGATAATTTGAGAAAGAACTATTGACTACCACCCTCGGGATGTGGCCTGTCTGCCACTTGTCTAGGTCATAATGTGTCAGTTTCACTAGGAGGAGGCTGTGGGGGACTATGTCAAAAGCTTTGGAGAAGTTCAGGTAGACAATGTCCACTGCTCACCATGAATCAAACGAGTGGGTTACTTTGTCATAGAAGGCAATCAGGTTTGTCAGGCATGATTTGCCCCTGGTGAATCCATGCTGGCTTTTCCCTATCACATGTTTCAGTTTACTTGCACTAATCCCCAGGAGGATTTTTTCCATAACTTTCCCAGGGATTGAAGCAAGGCTAATGGGTCTATAATTACCTGGGTCCTCATTAGAAACCTTCTTGTACATGGTGGTAACATTAGCCTTCTTCCAGTCTTCAGAAAGATCTCCCGATCTCCACAACTTCTCAAAGATTATGGAAAATGGCCTCACAACAACATTGAGCAGCTTTCTTAACACCCTCAGGTGGATGGCATCTGGGCCTATCAATTTGTATGGATCAAGCTCCTGTAATAGTTAACATGCCAACTCTTCCTTCACTGACATCAGGTCAGTGTCTGCATCCATCTGGGATTTTGTTGCATGGCCCAGGGCCCAACAGCTCTGGTAAAGACAGAGGTGAAGAAGGTGTTGAGGACCTCTGCCTTTTCAGCATTGGCGACTAGTTCACCTCTCCTGTTAAATAGTGGGCCAATATTCTCCTTCTGTTTCTGCTTGTTGTTGACATATCTGAAGAACCCCTTCTTGAAGTTTGACATCTCTGGCCAATTTCAGGTCAAGCTGAGCTTTTGAATCTCTGCATACCCTGGCACTGCCCTTGTAATTTTCAACAGGAAATGTTTCACTTTTCCACCTCTGGTACACTTCCTTTTTGTTTCTGAGCCGACCCAGAAGCTCACAGTTAAGCCAAGGGGGTCTCTGGCTCTGCCTTCTTCCCTTGCCTTTAGAGGAGATGAGGTGGTTTTGTGTATCTAGGAGAGTGTTCTTGAAAAAGTCCCAGCACTCACTAGCTCCTTTATCCTCCATGGAAGCTTCCTACAGGATCCCTTCAAGCTGAGCCCTGACCAAGCTGAAGTTTGCTCTTCTAAAGTCTAAAACCTTTGCCTTGGAACTAACCTTCAGCATGCTTAGCAGTATCCCAAATTCCACAACAATGTGATTGCTGTAGCCAATGCTGTCACTAACTGAGATACTACAGAGCATATTTTCTTGGATAGCAAGCAGCAAGTCCAGCAGTGCCCCATTCTGGTTAGCACATCTAACATTTGTATGAGTAAGGAGTCCTTTAAGTATTCCAGGAACTTGATGGATAACAGGTGAACTGCTGTGTTGTTCTTCCAGCATATGCCTGGATAAAGTCTCCTATAAGAGCCAGGTTTTGTTGACCCTAAGATTGTTTAATTTACCCAAGCATCACTTCATTGATCTCATTGTCTTGGTTTGAGGGTCAGTAACAGGTGCCTACAGTAAGGTCTCCCTTGGAGATGACCCCTGTAATCTTGAACCAGAGGCATTCGATAGGGCTTCCACAATTACTATAGTTGACTTCTATACATTCGAGGTTCTCCTTAATATAGAATGTGAAGACAACTCTTCTACCCTGCCTGTCTTTATGAAATAGGCTAAAGCCATCTATCACAAGCCCCCAGCCATGTGAGTTCATCCACCATGTTTCAGTTATTCCTATGATATCATAAGTTTCTAAGTTGGCACAGAGCTCCAGTTCCTCCTGTTTGTTTCTCAAACTGCATGAGTAGTGTACATACACTTTGATTTCTTTGCAAGGTGAACAGTGTTTCCTTACTTGAGGGGGAAAAAAAAAAAAGAAAACCAAAAAAACAACTTATTTTGGTTTAACTCTCCCCAGGGCACACTGCTATAGCTCCAAATAATTTTTTCACAAAGAAATATATAAATGATTCTACTGACTACTTATGAAAGCCAACAGTAAAAAAAAAAAAGACATTCTTATCAAATTGCTGATGCCCACTCAAGAGTTATGTGCACAGTAATTAAATTTAATCTCAAAGCTTGAAGAAACCCCTACATATCCTTGGAGAATACATCTCTTAAGATTACCAACTATTTTATATAAAAATAAAAACCAGAAGTTTAGTTGTACTGATTGCCCCTGCAGCTAATTTAAAAGCAGAATCAGACACTGAATCAGTAAATCCAATGACATCAACATAAAGTTCCCAAGTTTAGTCAGAGATAATAATTGAGACAGCAAATTATTTTACATCTCAATATAAACAGAAATTTTTTCCAAACTTTTTTCCCCTTATTTTTTAATGGGTAGGGAAAATACCCTAAAATCAAGAAAAAAATAATCCAGATATAAAAATTCTTTTAACTTTTCTAAAGAGCCATGTATGTTCTGGTCTTTATCCTTGATTAAAACAGACATGCCATATGTACTCCAGAGAAAAGCACAAACACTCAGCTGAACTTGTAACTCTTTGGTTTGAAGAATAATATCTTGACATTAATCACTGAAATATAAAAGGAAAAACAGTCAACAACAGCAAAAAGCCTTTGTCACTTAAGCACGATTTTCAGCTAAGACAAGTTTGGCTGGCTGAGACCAAACTACAGAAAGACATTTCTTACTATACAGCACAAGATGAGTGTTGATGACTTGTGAGATTCTTCACTACTACAACAGTAAACTAAATCCTGCTATGAATGACTGGGATACTGCCAGTTTGGAGACAGGACTGTGAAAGCATCCTAAGGACTCATGATAATTAAAGCAGAAACAGAATTATTTCTAATTTTGTGTTGTTTGAAATGGAATTTATTTTCTGTTGCAAGATCTTTTATGTTAAAACTCATATAATATCTATATATAAACTCATAGAAACTCAGTTTTTGCAGAGAGGGGATTTAAGCATCCTCTTAGCCTGGCTACATCCCCAAGTGCTGTAAACATGATTCCACTACTACCAGATATCCAGGCTACCTTCCAGATAAAACAGGTAGTTACATATTTACATTATCATCTCCTGGCACAGTGAGTTGAAAATTCAAAAAAATAAAAGCAGGTTTGAACAACATCTGTAGTCTTGGAACCCTGACAGAACATGGGCAGTCAGAAAGACAAAAAACCTCATTTTATCCAGAGGTCAAGAATATCACAGAGAGCAGTGCTGGAAGCTTGCCGTGTTGTCCTACCACTCAGAAAATACAAAACCAATAACTTTGAACAAATCCACGTTGCTTATTAATTCCAGTGAATTCTAACGCCATCTTCTCCCCTCACCAACAAAGCTTGAGCATCCAAGATAACATCTCAAAAATAAAGTATCTTTCATTTCCAAAGCACCATAGTTGTCAATCATGAAACAGTACTCTTTCTGAACACCAATGCTTTTACCTTTTCTATATTGAGGTTCTCCTCTTAGTTAAAAGTGGCTGAGCGAAATAGACACAGGATTTACCATCAATCGCACCATTAAAGGAAATTTTGATGACTGTTTCAGAGATATTAAATACTTGCTTGAAGTGTCTTGCATCTTTAAAACTTCTGTATTGTAAGACTTCCCTTTTCCTGCACTACCCTTCATTTTTGAAAATGGTCAAGCAAGGCTTTGAGAACGATGGCACAAGTTAAATTTACGTAATGAGTGTGCTCTATTTCTCTATTCAGAAACATATCCTTATTTCTAACAAATGGCTCCAAAAAAACATAAGAACCACAATAAGGTTTATCTGGTTCTTAATTCAGCTGCAGATATCATGTCAGAGTTGTTCTCTTTTCTAGCTCCAAAAATTTCTAGCTCTGAGTAGGTTCATGAGACCTGGAGGCGAGCCAAACTTAGTGAAGCCCAGACTTTGCCCCATAGAAAACAAAAATTACTAAGATAGGTATCTATTTTCACATCATTCAGAGACAACAGTATCAAGATTAGGTAAAGAAAGCAGTGACTGTTTTTAACCTTAGTTTAGGCTTCATTTTACCTCATCTGTAAGGGTAGGATGAAATGATCAGATATATCACAAGTTAGCATGCCATTTGTGCTGTTTCATTTTGAGGAAAGTGGGTAAATAAATATTAGGTTTCTCAAAGGCATTGCCAGAAGCCTGACATAAAGCTCACAAACATGAAAGATATCTAGCACCTAATGACAACTGAACCACAAAATTCGTAACGGATTTTATCAGCACTTTGGAATACTCAGAAATGCAGTGTGTAACTGATCCGACAGTTAATTCCTACCAGCCCATCTACCTAAACTAATAAAAGCAAAACTTGGGAATCACACACAGCGTGCAAGGGCAGCAGGAAGCTGAGTAGGTTTATAGTTTTAATTTTTACTTGTAGCGAGTTTAACAGGAAAATTGAGTTTGAGAGTCACTGATGTTTGCATGAAATTTTACCAAGCTTTAGGTTACACAAATAAACAGTAACTATAATTTAGAAAGTGAACAGACCAAAGAGGATGTTGTTTATTGGAAGCTTCAATAATTTAATTCTTGAATAACCTCTTTGCTATGCATAGAAACAGAACTACATAAAGCTACGTTTATGGAGACTGACTGCTGAAAATCTAATGGTTCCTTCAAATCCTGGCCTGTTATCATATTGTTGCATTTTTCATATTAAAGTACAATTACCCTCTTTCCATGGTGCAGTTACATTATTTTCTAGTTAACATTAATGCTTGTCTACAGCAGATACACTTAAAACAGCTGTAGTTCCTTTTGGAGCTGTACTATTACTGAGACCATATGGCCATTATGCTGGTGTTGTTTCCTCTTTTGTCCTCTCCTCTTGACAAAATAATTTATCTCTCATATGCTAACGCTCTTCAGAGCTGGCCTGAACACTGATTTATTTTTATCCCCCAAGAGTCTAACAACCTCACAAATAACCAATAGTCAAGGGAAAAGAGCATGGGTTTTACAAAGTTAAAAACTTTAGCAAAATTCTGCACTCACCCCTTCTTCATTAATATCAAGATGACAGCACCATTTGAAATCAAATAAAATAAATAAACAAAGCAAATGTGTTACATATTACACATTTTTCTGCTGTTACATTTCCACTTCCTAGTGCTGTGGCATCGCCTGTGGCTTGGAATCAATAAGAAAGTCAACATCCGTCAGAGTCACTGATTCCCAAAATTCACTTTCTGCTGTTTAACCAAACTGTTGAAGGATTTGCCAATATGGATGTGCAAGTAATACACAGGAATTAAATTCCACTGAACTCCACAACTAAGCTCTGTATGTCCACGTAGGGTGGTTTTTTTGGTTTTTTTTAGACTGATACAGGGTGCAGAAAAGCAGCTTTGTGGATAACAGAGAGCTGAAGGTGGGGATGTCGCTACAGAAGGACTGAATTAACATACAGTTTAATTTCTTAAATGCCAATCTGCATCTCCTTTAAAAAAAACAATCTTAATTTAATTGTAAAGTCCTGTTTGCAAGTAGTTTGGCTATATATAATTATTTTTATATTAGCGTTAATAGAAGAATAAGAAATTTGCATGAAGGAGAATTGTAGGACAAGACTAGCTATCCAAACTCTACAATAGGAAAAAACCCTCAGATCTTCTAAATTTAACAGAAGCATATACATAACTGTTAAATTTCTAAATATTTTTTAAAGAGTTGTATATTGCTGAGAAAAAGTCTAGTTTCAGAAGTCTTTGAAGACATACAGAAGAGATTTGGCATATGACAATAGCTCAGTGGTGCAATGAATCATCTTCCTTCTGTCCAAATGGTTCTTTGGAATGAGACTGCAGCAGCATGCCATAGAAGAAAAGAAAACAAATAAACCAACCCCAAGCAAAAAAAAAAACCCAAACAAACAAAAACAAACAAACATAAAAACAAAACACCCCCCCACACACACCCAAAAGTTGTTATTCCTCATCTTTCCTGGTAAGAAAGAAGCAGGGTTGAAAAAAGGGCTTGTTTTATTGTTAAACTAACATGAAAAAGAACACCATATGCCTCCTGTTGTTACGATGCAGGGTCTTCCCTGCCACATTTCTTCTTCAGACACATTTCTCTGTTTTACTTCTGGGAAGAATGACCTGGAAGCAGCATCTTGCATTCTGAGCACAGGCTAGTCTTTTAAACCTTGGTCTGTTACTTCTTCCAGACCTTTCATAGACATTTCAGTTCATTTTTAATTCATGCCAAATTTAATATTGCTTACAATTCTTTACAGCTAAAGATAAGAATACAGTCAGACAATCAGCAAAAAGTGACCCCAGGAATATTTTGCCCATTGACCTCAATTTGAAATGAATCTGTTGATAACACACACTAGCAATTCAGTCTCTGCAAGTCCAGTCCCAGAACTCACAGCTACCGCAGTGCAAGGGGTGAAGGTGAATAAGCTTAGTAACTCATACACTCAAGCAGACTGCTTTGCAGGGTAAGACTCTTATGAAGAGATCTGCCTTGAGCTAAAGAGATGTATTGGCAGCTCCCTAATTTACTACAGTAAAAGTTGTAGTCAGTACAACAAGAGCACTGGAGTGGAAGCAGGCTGAGGCAGCTAAAATAAAAAGAGGAAGGAGTGTCTATTCCTCTTGAATGCAAAAAGAAAGATAATAGTTGATCACCCAAGGATCAGGCAGATACAAACCAGAATCTGGCAGTGTTTGGTTTTTAATCCATTTCTTTGTAGAAAGAGTAAAACTTTTCTGACTATTTGTCTACAGTACTTCAGCTGACATCTCAAGTGACTATGCAAAAGCCCTCTGTTCCAGACACCATGGTCTCCTCCTGCACATGGCTTTCTGTGGCCTATTACCATAGCTTGGAGCCATCATCATTAGCAAGTTGGTTCAAAGCCAGGACAAGAGCTTTCATGCAAACAGGGATGGTAAGAACCTGAATGATCAGGGTGAGGAGAGGGGAGAACAGCCTCTCCCAGAAGGATGCAAGACCAAACCAAGTTTGTTTGTTCATTAAGTCAGCACAGAAGAACAAAGCAATAAACAACAGTTGTTTGAATGAAAGTTTTAAATACTAAATCTACACATTTGATAGTTAGGACTAAAAAGGCAGGCTTGAAGGGCATTTTTGTGGCTCTGGCTCTTGAAGGGACTTTATTTTTTGGTTCGTTGTTTTGGTGATCTTCCCTGGATTGTCTGAGTATTGTTTCTATATACCCAAATGCAGTGCCACTTTTCTCAAGACCATATTTAGCAAATCCTAATTAAATAAATTCACCTGACAGCCCTAAATTTTGGTTGTTTTTTAGATCAAACATACAGGAAAAAAAACCAACCAAACTACATTAAAAAATAATTAAAAATCAACAAAACAGAAATGCACAACTAAGACACAGAATAATCATGTATTTTTAGGTATCATCTTCATGCTACACCAGTACAGATGAAATTGGATCAAAGACAACAGAAAACTACAGTCCAAAAATGGAACTTAAAGCCAATTCATATGCAACTTTTCTTCTTTCTGTACTAAACTGTAGACTTGCTTGACTCCTCTTCTGAAAGCCAGCTGCACACACTGATAATCGCTCTGGCTTTTTTAGTTATATCTGGCAATCCCCCACATTCATTAAGTAATGTTCAGCAATAAACTTGACAAAGCATTTTTCCAATAACCTATAAACATAAAAAACATGAAGCAGTGCAACAGGCAACTCATTTGATTTTGCACAGCACATTTTATTTCCTCCTATGTATTTGATTAATGGGCATCTCTGGTTGATTTCTCTCTCTGCAGCATGGTTACT
The DNA here is from genome assembly GCA_024611175.1 of Megaceryle torquata. NCBI lineage: Eukaryota > Metazoa > Chordata > Aves > Coraciiformes > Cerylidae > Megaceryle > Megaceryle torquata. The sequence continues at coordinate 16,867 of JANIJG010004816.1, read as the reverse complement.
GCTGTATTCCTTATCATCCTGCTTACTTAATGAAAGTGGGACATTTCCTACAGCTCTCCAGACTGCCACAACTGTAGGATGAATGTTAACTTGCCATCACCAGTCATAATATTTTCTACAGCAGGCATCACTATCTTGGCTCTAATACAAGACAACCTCAGAACTAACAAAGCCCTCACTTCTAGGGCGAGAGAAGAGTAGCAAAATGGTGGATTAGAAAATACTAATTTCTTTAGCTGTGGAACAGTATAACCCCCTCCTTGATTCCCCATCTGGATTGAATCCACCTCAGACAAGTGCCCTCCTACTAGGCAGCCACATGCACAGACCTACAATTCCTGCAGTCCCAGCCACTCTCAATGGGAAGCAGAACAGCAGCAAAACCTTTACCCCTCATTTTAAAGAAAAAAAAAGGAAGCAGGTGCACAGCAGGGAATCAAAGTAAAACATCAGTAGTCAAGACAGCCTTCCAGCCCCCTTTTCAAAGGCAGCCTGAACAAAATGCCCCCTTCAAAGTGGGGGCAAGTGACCACACTGCCCCCCCCTGCCCCTCCTCCCTTGTTTTAACACACTCACCAGGCTTTGTCTGGATAAACCACCCTCTCCAAGGGAGTCACAAGTCCTCAGCTCACCACCACCACTTCACCCTACACAGACCCTTCATGCAGTCCATTCTCCCAGAAAACCTTACCACCACCTGACATCATCTTCACCACCACACCTGCCAGGGGCAGAGGCTGATGAAGCCCAAACCACACCCTGCTACATGTTAAACATCTTGTTTCACCAGAAGGAATTTTGCTAATTTTCAAAATCAGACTTACTCTTTAGGCTAGTACCCAGGGACCTAGTACCCAGGTACCCTGAAACCAGAGACTGCGGCTGCCAGTGTCTACACCTAGTATGGGTTACCTCTCCCTCACTTTGCTTTATGTGGGCAGTGGGTCAGCAATAGGGCTCAGCTGTGTAGGACTAACCAGCTGCACCTGAGCTGCAGGGCTTTTTGTCTCCTGAGCTCCATGACTTGTTACACACCACTTCCATTTCAAGCAGAAGTTACAAGTCTTATCTTGATAGCCTGACCAGTTGCCTCATGGTTCAGCTGCTCGTCAGGGATGCATGAACTTATCCTCTCCAGCTAAAGAAATTCAATCATCCAGAGAGCTGCTGGGCAAGAGCTATTGTGTAAAAAGGGGTAGTAGCAAGACCCACTTCAGCCTTCTCTGACTGCACGTTAAATTGTCCTTTCAGAGAAAAAAAAAATCAGTAACACATTATATCATGAATCGGGAAGAAGCACGTCTCAGCATCCTCAGATAAATCTTGAGCATAACTCTTGCCTTTATTTTCAGCACTTCCATTTCTTTAAATGGATCTAGACATGAGGATTCAGTATGGACCTAAAGGAAGGTGCAGCTTCCATAGTAGCAAATCCTGGTCTTTTCTATTAGAAGTCAGAAGAGCGATCAGTGGGTCTTCAGCCCCCCTGCCACATCCTCTGCATCATTAGCAGTCACATCCAGCCTAGCTAATTGTGGACAGGCTGAGGTCACTATCCTTGGTACCTCTCTCATCAATGAGAAATTTCCATGGCTGCTTTGTTGCCTTAGGGTTCTGAGTCCCTATCTGGGTACCAAATCCTGGAAAAACAGGTTCTGTGTTGACTATTTTTAGGTACATAAATTCTTTATTGGACGTAAATCTCAAAGCTATGCTGAATGAAGGCATCAATTATTAAGTAGCACCTCAGTAATTAGTCTTTCATGCTAGCTGAAAAGCTTAGCATTCCCTCATTTGATCAGAAGTTCCAGTCTCCTCATTTTCTGTCATTTCAGATATTCTTTTTTGTCAAGCCTGATCTTTTAAACTTTAGGGCTTAGGAATTTGAAGGAAAATATTCTGTAATATAATAAAACTGAGGGCTAGAAGTTATTCTAGTGCATGTTAATTAACTCTCTATTTTATTCAAAAAAAAAAAACAAACCAAACCCCTCACCTAAAACTCAGCAGTTGATAGGCACTTTTACACAAAATAAGAATTCAGCTGCATGGAGGTCACTCAAAAATAGATCAATCTTATTACAATATTCTAGCCTCATCTCTTGTGCTTATGTCATCTCCATCTGATTTGCAAAGCAAAAAAATTAGACATATTATGCCCTTTTATTTATGGATCTTAGATGCATAAAAATTGCCTTAGAAATTGTTCTTTCAGTTGTGGGGTTTTTTTCCTTCCTTTTAGAGAAACACTACTATGAACTTTATTTTCCACTAGTGGCTTGAAGGCTATGACAAGATCTTCAGACAACCTGAGTAATGACGTTGCAGGAAGAAGATGAAGCTGAGTTCTTCCTCCTCATTCACTTACTTTTCCTAGCTAGATTTAAAAAGCAACAACAACAAAACCCAAAAGCCAGTTGTAACCTCATCTGTCAACCTATCTGTCCTATGTATGGAATAAACCAGGAGTGACAAAGATGGGACAAGCATTCCTTGGGTGGAAAAAGCATCTTCGGAAGGTTTGGCTGCTCTGCAGAATGGGGAACATCAAAAGGACTGTTGATGTGGCTCTTCCCTCACCTCCATGTAGCTCAGCACATTCTATCAAGCACACACACCAGCACTGGTTCAGAAAGCAAAATTGCTAAGCTGGCAAGTTGCTGAACACCAAGAAAATCTCCCAGAAACTTGGGTGACTTTAAGTGCCACAGTAATGTGACTATTCTGCTTCCAGCTTGAGCCTGGTTTTGTCACTCCAATATATAGGATGCATCTTTCTAGGGAAGGACCAACAGGTCTGAAAGGAACACAAGTTGAACAGTTTAGGACAGCTGTAAGCAGCTCTAGTTCAGAGCACCTCTTCACCCTAGGATGAGCTCTAAGATGCCACCAACAACTTTTTCCCCTTCTGCCACTCAGCTATGCTGACAGTGAGCTGAGGTGGCTGCAGACCACAACAGACCTGAAAGTGACTTCATTTTGTAGCTTCAAGTGCTAAGATGAATAGAACAAATGTTCAGGCATAATAGCAACATCGTTACAATTAATTGCACTTGTATTAAGCTCTCACTCACTGCATGAATTGTGCTTTTGCAAATACCAAGACTTCTGGTTCATGTAAAGCAAACCCTTTCCTGCAATGTCCTTGCTCTCCCACATTTTTCTAAAGACAATGTTACCTTGTGGGTTATTGGAGCAGAAAAAAATGTGAGGTTCAACTGCATAAACAAATGAGAAAAAAACTTCAAGAAAAGACTTTTGTTGTTGCCCCTATTCAGATACTAGACAAAAGCATAACCTCCAGAACAGGGTCCAGAAAATGGTTAGAAAGGTACTTTAACAACACACTTCATCCAAACTTTAGAACCCTAGAGAGAATTGAAAGTATTTTTGTAAACATTATATTCCTATTTTCTAGCCAAATCCTTCAGTCCCTTCAGGTAGAAACTACCCTCTTTTATTGTCTGCTAGCAGGAGACCCGGGAACAGAGTTAGAGAGATACACAGAAAAGACTATAGCCTGATATTCTGACCAGATGGAAGGACATCCCTTTAACAGCCTTCTCAGAGGAAGCAGAGTTATTTATATTGCCTTTAGCAACAGCTTGACATAAACAGGACTCTGCCTCCTGGGCTTTTGATTCTTAGTAGTAATACTCAAATCAAAGCTTCCTGTTATATTTTCTCTTATACACATTTCATGTACTTGCCACTGGATTTGGATTTTTCATGAGTAGCACCTCTGAAGCACTCTAGCAATCTGGCTACCTCATTTATCAAAGTGCCTTCATGTCTAGTGTTTTACTCTCATTTGGAAACATAGCTTTTAGTGAATTAATAATTGCTGTCATCTTCCATGAAAGGGAATATGAAGGTAACCATTATTCAAGCTTAAAATGTAGGTCCAAAGTCTATTCCCCTTCTTATTCTTTCCAAGAGTTTGTACTCTTAAGACTTGCATATTTTTTAGAAAAAAATATGACATTAAATGAGTATTGCTTTACAGCCTAACATTATGAAGTTTCAGTGAGCTAGTGGTTCTGTTCTGGGGAGAAGGCCAGACCCCAAATGCAGAATTTGATTTTACATGCCTGTCATTAGAGTGATTTGACAGATGTTTAGCGTGCTCTCAAATAAACATGACAAACAAAACTAACATACTATCTGTGGTTCCCATACTTTTCACTACAGTGATTTTTTTTTTATTACATAACCAGAAATCATTCCCAGTAAACAGCACTGCTTGTGAATGAAAGTATCATCCTAATTCCACAAACATATAGCAATTTTTTTACATCCTAATTCACAAACATTTCTCTGTTGACGTTTTTTCCTTTCTTCAGAGTAACCCTGCACTTCACTAGCTCTCCAAGGTGACAAACAAACCACTGGTGGCCAAGATAAGAAGGGATTACAAGAAGTTCCTGATAGTTTACATGACCAGGGTATTCAAGAAGACTCATTTTCCTTGCCAAAATAAAGTTGGCATTTTATTATCCAACATGGTGAAAAGATGCAACTGTTTGATCATATAGTGACACTGCATTACAATACCAACCAGCCATGAACAGAGAACTTCTCTTGCACTCTCTGATATGTGCAGTGAACAAACAGATCATCTTTGTCTCCAAAGGTTACAATCGCAGACAAGAGAATGTACAAGGATACAGACAGGGAGTATTTCAGCAAAACAGAAACAAAATGAGTGACCACAACAAAATTGCTCTGAGCCCAACAGTAGTCAAACAGTACTCCATCTTTTTATCACAGTAAAAGAGAATTTCTTAGAGCAATTGAAGAAAAGATAAAACACTTGTAGAGAGCTTCACTCAAGCATGAAGGGAAGCATGTGCTGGCAGTAACCTGCAGTAGTAAAAAGAAAACAGAATGCAATTCCAGAATGTTATGGTGTTTAAAAGGTGTTTAAAATATTTTTTTTCTTTTACAGAAACATCTTAATGCAATGGTTACCTGTACTAAAGAGGCTCTTGTTGCTGCTCTCTGAATCAGTCACAAACTGGAATTAAGTAGATAAAACCAACTCTCAAACTCCTTTCTAGCTGCTGTACAGCACATGTAAAATAATAAAAAAAAAAATAAATTAAGTACTGAGGAAAGAATGAATTCTAACTGTTGGACTGCTTTGGTTTGTAATTGTTTTTCAGGCTAATGATTTCAGTTCTGGTTTTTGTCATCATCTGTAGGGTATTGGAGGAATACAAAGTCAGGTGTAAAGGGCCTGTCTTCAGGGTGCCCTGATTTCTAATGCTCTGGACTTGCATTAATAATCACTTGCTTCATAGGGTATCACAAGGTGTCAGGGGTTGGAAGGGACCTTGGAGATCTTCGAGTCCAACCCCCCTGCCAGAGCAGGACCATACAATCTAGCA